>CBVK0100603729.1:0-16591 GCA_900067695.1 Picea abies | reverse complement strand
TGTGACTGGAGTTCAGACGTGTGCTCTTCCGGTCTGCTGAGGAGCATGCACTCTATCTATATTCACAGGTATTCATGTAAATATCTCAATGAACTATTTTGTATTGATTTTATAGTCTCAATTGGATGGGTGAGCATGCTAAATTTGATTTCCCCGCCATCTCCCATGTCTTCTTAGGTATCACATTCACATTGGACCCTAAGTATAAGATCACATTTTCTATGTTTTATTCTCTAATCTGCACGCCGATCTTGAATTCTGTTTTGGTTCGTTTCTTATGTAGTAGCTAATTCACTAATTTATTTTTAGTAGGGACTTCCTTTTCTTTGAGCGCAGTGATTGATAATAGATCATAATGTATGCAACTCCTTTTCATCTTCGTCCAACTCTAGGAAAATTTTCAAAAAATTTCCTAAAGTGTTTTCCTTCTCTATTGATCCTTTGGTCATGGCCCAATCATTTATGAGAAGCCTATCGATTATATATGGTACAAAAAATGTTGATGCTTCCCATTCTCATTGTAACAATTTGTCCCTCATCCTTTTATAGGTTTATTTTTCATCTTGTGGGTCGAATGTGGGTACAGGTGCTGCTGACTTCTTTATGCATTTACCAACTTGTTTCCTTCCATTGGTTGCATCTGGCCCTGTTTTGGTTCCTTACCTTGTAACGACTTCGAGTTTGGGTCCTTTGTCCTTTATATTGGCTGAGATATTCCAAATTTTTTGGTTTTGATTTTGATTCCCTCTGGCCTACCATTTTTCCAGAAGTTGTGGAAAATCCTCTGTCACATGTTCTAACACATGAAAATAAGTGCATGTTGTGCAAGGATTCCAGAAATCCCGTGCTAAGAGTCCTGGTTGGTTATATTTATAGCATACTATGGGGTCTCTTCCTCCTCACCTAAATTTTGTTCGAACTTGAACTGTACCGAATCCTTCACAATTTACTTGATACTGCCCTCCTCCTTTTGTCACAACATTCTCCTCTTGAATCCTATACATGCCTATCATGCACTCCCTCATTAGATCAAATGCAGAACAATATTTATCTTCATGTCCCAATGATTTTCAAAAGATACAAAATAAGATTCTTGGGGTATGTTGATATTTCTATAGTAGCTAACACTCATGGGGGTTATGTGCCCATTTGTTTTTGTCGGCACAGATACAGACCCAGGGGTCAATGCTACAAAAGCACACAAAAAAACCCTAACTATTGTCCCTTTCAAAAACACCTATGAAGTAGATGAGGTCTCACCTGAGGTAGAGGCAGGGGTGGTTGCAGGACTCCAATGTCTACAACCTTAGCTGGAACATAGATTTTTGATTCTAATCAAGGAACTCAACAATTAACATTCATCGATATTCAGTTCTTATTTATAGTGCAGTTAAACCCTAATTACAGAGAATTGCAGTATTAAACCAGATCTAGCATCTAACAACACTTAGCATGATGAAACAGATCAGATATAGCAGATTCAAGCACTAATCACATGTATATAAGTCAGATCTAACATCCATCCATATTATTAAGCATTGAGCATCGATAGATCATTCATATAGGTTAAATAACTAGGCACATTAACATATAATCACATCAACACATTGCACAAAGCAGAGAAACGCAACATGTACGTGGTTCACCCCCACCCTGGGGTTACATCCACCAACTCTTTGTCTTCTTTATTAGCTTATTCAATACATTACATGCACATAGCCTCAAAAACCCTACTATGCAGAGGACAGGAGATCTTTGCAAATTGCTAGATCCTCCTTCCCTGAGTATATCTAAGGACACAACCTTCTATAATCTCTTACAATGAATTGCACTTAGCTCTGCAAGTCTCACATAGTATGCACCAAAGCACTTACAACTCTTGATCACACAAATCCAACTCCAGCACTCAGCCATTTGTGTTCACTACATCGCCTTAGCATATATTTATACATAAAAAATAGGCCTAAGAATGGGTGAATCCATGGGATGACATTCCCATACCCGTTACATAATCCCAAATCCCAAAAAGGGACCTAGAAGGGGCCAATATCCCATGATATCCACTTCATCTTCTGCTCCACCTTAGACAATATGTCAAAGTCCAAAAATTAGGTCAAACATGACCAAGAATCCTCAAAACTTGGTCAAGGGCCAACAAGCCCCCAACACTCACCTGTGACTCGTCCCGAGTCACTTTGATTTGACTAGTTCTGCCTCAAAAGCCTCGAGCACAGTTCAAACTGTTTCGACTTGTTGCTGTGCTACAACCTCCTATTCAGTGAACTCTTGTATGACTGCTTCATTGATAGGTCCTTCGAGGTGCTATTCAGCTATAGTGACAACTTGCTCCAGTTCCACTCCTCGACCTTCAATTTATGTGAATAGTTGGTAAGCCTCATCCTGTAAAGGTGGGCTGCTCTTGGGATCACTTCATTCTTTCTAGAGCTAACAGGGGCTTCAACTGCGCCTGTATTGTCTCTTATTGATACTTCACTTCCTGGAGCTGTGACTCTAGTGCCTTCAATTATGGATCCTTAGTGAGTTGTTCATACATTTGGGCATTGCGATCACTCAGTTGCTTGCATTCGAGGGCAAGGAATTTTACTCTTTCAACTGCGCTTCAAGCAGTTTCTTCCCTTTGGTCCTTTACATCCTATGGGGTGTCAGGTACAATGCGGAACTCTAAATCTGTTATTCATTGTTGTAGTTGTTGGACAACTTCCATGAGTTTCTCTACTTGATGCATGACTCGGTCTTTAGCCTATAGCTCTAAGCCTATCATAGAATAGAGGGCTTTGTTTACTGCTTCTTTTACTTCAAGCTGCTCCGCGAGAAAATGTTCTTTCTCTTGCTACATCTGTGATTTCTCCACTTCAAACTTGGCCTGGAGAAAAGCCTTCTCTTATTCTGTAATTCTGCGTTGTTCTACAATGTCTCCTTATACTTGCTTCAAGGTCTGGGTAGCTTGTTTTTCTTCTTCTTGTGTGCGACAAAGACAAGCTTTGACCACATCAGCTAATTGGCGGAGTTGGGTTGGCTTATCCCCCAACTATGGTTCTCCTCATGAAAGGGGCATAGTGGATATTGTGTGGCTAGACTGAAAAGCCTGATGTACCCCTCAAAATTCAACCTTAAGTCTATCATACATTTCCTCCTGCTTAGCTTCTTGTTTCTCCATGATTTCCAGTGAAGCATTGTTGAGGGCTACTATGATGAAGTCAAAGTCATCAGTAGTAAGAATGGTCTTCATATTGGTCATGGTGACTCTCAATTTATTTTAGGAAGAAGGTTTTAGGGGAGAAACCTTCCTCTTCTTTAAGGGATCAGTCTCATCTCTTGATGGTGTTACTTTGCCTTGCTTCTGTTCATCTCCTGTGCCATTTATTTATTCCTCCTCACCCCTTTGGTCAGGTGATATTGAAGTAGTCTTTCCTAAGGTGCTTCTTAGGTCTTGGACCTCTTTGGTCTTCTTCATTTTGCTGGGTTTGGGTGTATCATGCATGGTTTATAGGTTGTCAGGGTCAAACATCTCTGTAGGGTCTACTGGAATAAGGAGGTCTATCTACCAGTCCTTAGTGATCTCCTCAAGATCCTCTTCCATGAGCTTGTAATATGACTGAATCTGCTCCTTATGTTCATCGTCTCATGTTGTAAGGTAGATGAAGTGTTGATCTGCACAAAACATCATCAGAGGTCAGAATCTCTATAAGGTTTTCAGAGTCATGCGAGGTTCTGCTTCTATGGATCTCTTCAGCTGAAGGTAGTAGGTATGAAAAATAACATTTGACTGCCACTGTTTGTTCATATCACTCAAGTACCAAAGGGTAGTGAACTTCACAACAAGAAACTCAAATGGTTAAATATCCAAGAAGGTCTCACCTTTCATCATCTCCCAGGAAACAAAGGCAATAAGGATCAGGAGCCAACTAAATTGGAACTCGTATACCTGATCCTATTCTTCACGACAGTCTAGCTCTAGCTGATTCACCATGTACTTCACCCAGTTCATCTGTAAACCTTCTACGCACTTTCCCACAAGGTCAACAACAAAGAATGTGACCTACATAGATCTATTCTTCCTTACTAACTTTTCTGCAATTAACTGACAGGTAAGGTTCTCTATGCCATTCTAGATAGAGGCTACCTTGTAGCCTCGTGTTCCCTTTTCGACATCGCCATATGTATCCTTGATTTTTTGTGCTAGTGCATGATCTATGGCTTTTCCTAGATAGAAATCCCATGGATCGGGTGCTTGCATACTCAAGCCTATGATCCTATGGATCAACATCAGGTCGACTGTGATACATAGGTCTAGCCATAAGTAGCTACCATGGTAACATGAAAGTAATAACTTGACACAGGCATTAACTTCCTAGTGCCTTCTAAAGTGTGGGATTTTCATGATGTTTAACAAAGTGGACTATGTGAGGTTCATCATCCATGACTGAGGGATTATCTTTGAGTTCTTCCCCTTTGTCCGCGTCAGGTATTTATATCGGGCAAGCATACTATAGTTTTTTCGATCTCTGAGGTTGAAGTCAGTGAACTTCAATGTTGCAATCTTATTCTGTTGTGATTCAACTGCGTGTATCCCCTTTGGAAGGTACACAGTAACCATGGTGTGCTTGAATTCTCTTCGCACACTATCTCGACTCACTACCCTAACCAGAGGTGGGATGTAATCCGACAATATGGTTGGGATCAGGCTCGCATTTTCCAGGTCATCTCTGTGTTTAGTTCTCTTTTCTACTGATGGTTAGATTGATCCGGCTCCATGAGTAGTCGTTGAAGATTCTTGCAGTCCTCTCGTCGATTATGATTGAATACTTGCAGACATCGCTCTTTCAAAAATTACTCTTTCAGTGATTAGGTCAATAAGAACTTCTTCGACAATTTTTTCTGCAACGTGAAGCTCGTTTGACATGCACGCTCATGGTTGAATGTCTTGGGTTAGAAGAGTAACTGCTGAATGCAACAATATAGATGGCACTAACGTGGTGGTCATTGTGTGAAATCAACTATGATGCGATCTTTGATAGTCAATATTGGCAAAAGTGTTCTCGTTGCATGGAACGATGGGATAAATAGATAACTCGGCAATGAATCTCTTGCAAAGGGTGAGAAGCCTTCATTAGCTCAGTTCTATCCATTGTGGTGCAGTCCCAATGGTCTGGTGGTGAAATTTCTAACCATAAATTCCTTTCTACCCATTTGGGCCATCGGTCAAACAATTATACTATCCCAACAGATATATTTCTTCGCCATGGCAAAGTGCCATGTGATGCTATTCTGATATTCCGGCGAAGCTCCAATTGTGAAAATTTTTCTTCTACAAAGTTCCCTCGGGAACCTTTTGTAAACTTTAAATCTTATCTCTCTTCTTACTTAGTTTTGTAGCCTTATTTCCAGTGATCTTCATCTCGAAATTCCTTTTTCCATTCTGATTCTTATCTTCTTTCGGCAGAGTAACTTAACATTGTTGACGTTCCTTCCTAGAAATCAAGGGTATTACTTCATCTGTACCTAGAATAAGTAATTCAGTCTTTTGTGGGTCTTCTAATGTTTTTCCAACTTCGACATCCAAATCTATGGTTTGAAATAGCTTCACCTAGTTCTCTTGTTCTTCAATCAAGTGTGCAATATTCCTAGTCATGAAATCTTTCAACTCTTTCTTCTTTTGTTCTAAGACTTCTTCTTCTTTCCTTCTAGCCTGATCTTTTTCAATCCACAATTTTCCTAATAACATAGAAAATGGAGCGTTGTTATTAATAAATTTAATAACTTTAAATTCTTCCTTTGTTGAAGTTCCATGAGCACTCATAGATATCCTAGTAAGTCTTCCACATAGCGTTATCAAATTTCCTCTGAATAATCATATTCCTCCCAATGAAGGAATCATAGCAGGCGTCCCTAGAATTTCCCAATTTCTTTCGGTCATGATATTCAACTGTGTTTCCTCATCCAGAACACATTCAATGTTGAATTCTCCTATTCTTACTTCAATGCATTCTTTTTCTTTGAAGATCTCTGATAAGATGATATGTCGGTGGTCATTCAAGGTTTTTTTCATCTGTAGCAATAATTTTTTTTATTCTTTATGGGGTTCTGTCATAATCTCAGTTTCTAGATATTTCTCATGGTATTCTTGTCTCATATTCATCCTTTCAACCTTAGCAATCATTCTAGGGAAATCCAATACTTCATGGCCCATAGATTTGCAATAGAGGCGACTAGGTCTTCTACGAGGGCATTCCTTAGCCATATGTCTCAGTCTTCTGCAAATGTAACAAAGGGTTAATCCTCTCTTTCTCTTAAATGATCCCCAACCTTTTCTATATTGCGCACTAGGATCATGATAGCTAACCTGCAAAAAATTCTTTCTAGGATCCTACATCCATTTGTTAGTCCAAACTTTCTCTCTATGCATAGGTATAACATATCTTTCACTATTCTTATCAGATCTACTCATATCAAATCTTCTTTATTCTATCAATTCCCTAGTTTTCAAGCTAGGATAAATCTTATCAAACATACCTCGATCCATACTTTAGAAACAAAAAATTCCACTAATCTTATATTCAACAGAGCACAAAGCTTCCAGATCTTAAAACTTTTCACTATTCTTACCTTTATCAGAGAATAGAGAATTCAAATCTTACCTATTTTCTTCATATCGAACTTCTTTCTTTAGCATGGACCTTCACAACTCAAGTAGAATACTGTGCACTAGAGCGACAGATCTATGCAGAGAGATTTCACAATTTTTGGTCAGGTCTTTGCACACATCTTCTTTTTGCTCAGTTCCCAACAATCATAGTTTCAGGTCCCAGCAACAGAACCAAATTTTGGCACAGGGGTAGACCCAGGGTTCAACACTACAACAAATCACCAATAAAACCCTAACTACTAGCCCTTTCGGAAACACCTGTGAAGCAGATGAATTCTCACCCGAGGTAGAGGCAAGGGTGGTCACAGGACTCCAACGTCTGCAAGCTTAGATGGGACACAGATCTGTGATTCTAACCAAGGCACTCAGTGGTTAAAATTCATTGATATTTAGTTCTTAGTTACAGTGCAGTTAAACACTAATTATAGAGAAACACAATATTCAACCAGATCTAACATCTAACAACACTTATCTTGATCAAGGGATCAAATTTTGCTCAAAAATTCAAAGTGCTCGGAATCGCTTCAAATTGAATGAGAGCATAGGCCTCATCTTTGCAAATCCAACACAACTCATTTGGGTTCAAACAGACATTGGGAGTGAGAGATATCGCGTTCTATTCAAATTTACAAACAGGTAAAAAAAAGGGTTGCTAACTGTACAGTCCGTACGGACACTGACATGGAAGACCGTACGACACATGGCAAGCCATACGACATGTGGCATATAGGCATTCAGACAGTTGGTAGGTGACTTGGCATGTTTGGCAGTGAATGGAATGATGACACGTGGCCTAGTTAATGGTTGCCATGTGTCATCCATGATTTTGTTTAAAACTTATGTCATTGGCTGGAGTCGACTCCGCGACCTCCGGGCAAGGGAAAAGACTTTGCAAAGAGTCGCCAACCGGTGCACCACCATTTTTTACTTATTATGTATGTGGCATGAAATATATATAAGTTTGAATGTGTAGGTGGTTTGGGTCGCGACCAGGCTAGGGCTTAGCCCCAGCCCTTGGTCACGCGCTATATAACATATGACCCACAACTATAGTGTATGGGCGCATGTGCATGGTTAATGTTTGTTCCAACGGTTATTTCAACGACCACCATTTTGGATTTGACCATTGGCTTATGAAAACGGGAGCCCATGTTTATGCTAGCGCATGGTCGCATGGTTCAATATGACTTGGCCCTTGACGGTTAGGGGCTAGGTGCACCCGTAACTGTCCTACAGTTTGCACGGTTCATGTGGTTGCATCTAGTGCTAGGTTTTTATGCTTAAATATGTGTGTGTTCTAGGTTGAGCCATGGAAGGTGTGTTTTTTAGATGCAGAGACAACAAGCTTGAAGGGGGGACTTCTAGGAAGACTATCTTCTTCAATTTTTGGCCAAACGAGGTGTCGAAAAATCCCAACTAGGGGTTTTTGGATGTTTTGAAGCCATTGGAGCAGTCTATTTGGCATTTTTAACATTGTAAAGAAAAATTTTGAGCACTTTGAGAAAATAATACAAACGATCCATTAGAAGTTGGACTAGGAGATGTAGCCTAAGAGAGGGGTGAACTCCTTTATCTTTTGTTGTGTTATGTGTTTTCTGTTAATTGATTATGTTGTTGTTTATATGCACCTTGAATGAGTAAATCCTTTTAAAGTTGTGTTGAAAAGATGATTCATTTGCATTTTTAACACATAAAATTTTACTTGCAAATATTTTCAAGAATACAAGTCTTCTTCATTTTCAGATCAAGTTGGTATCAGAGCATAGGTTTTTGAAGACTTGATTATTTGCAAGTGTTTTGTTTTCTAATGCTCACAAGGTTGAAAATCACAAGAGGATAAGGTCAACTTGTAGAGCCAAGTTCTCATCCTTCGAGGAGGAAGCATATACCATCACTGCAAGTTTCAAGGAGGCATTCACCAAGTATGGCTCATGAAGAGAGTCATGAACATGTTCTTGCAGAAGATGAATATCTCAGAAAGGCTATCATGGAAATGAGAGAGATGATGAAGATATTGATAGAAAGGAATACAAGGTTGCAAGGTGAAGGCTCCAACCCTTCAAAGCATAAGGGAGACAGTGGTGATAAAACTCCAAATGGAAATGGAGGGAATGGTGCCTCTCCACCACCGTCTCCTCCATCATCTTATTCTTCTTCTTCTTCTACCAATTCAAGATCTCTTCTGAATTCTCCAAAGGGACATGGTAAAACTCCTTCACAAATTCCTTCATTAAATCATGATATTAAATTCGAATTGCCAATATACAATGGAGAAGTTAGTGCTGAGAAATTAGATAATTGGATTCGTTAGATTGAGGTATATTGTAGGATACAAAAAATTCAAGATGATGAAACCAAAATTCAGCTTGCTTCTTTAAGATTGGATAGTGTAGCACTCATTTGGTGGGAATCCAAGACTTAGGAGGACATGAAGAAGCATGTTAAAGTTTTAACCTCTTGGAATGATTTTATTGTTGCAATTAAAAGACAATTTTACCTATTGGCATATAAGCAAAAGGCTACAATGGATTGGAAAAATTTTAGACAAGCTAAAGGATAGAATGTGCAAAGATTTACTCAAGAATTTAGGAGAAGGGCTTTGGTTTTGGGAGTAGATTTGTCTTCTCAAGAAACTTTACTCAAATACATTCAAGCTTTACATAGTTATTTGAGACATACTATACTCATGTTTAATCCTTCAAATCTAGATGAAGTTTGTGTTCATGCCACTCATTTGGAAGCAAGAGGAAGGAACGAAACTCATGAGGGTAACAAGAAGCCTTTCAGCCATGGAGACAAAGGAATGAAGAAGTTCAAGGGCAATGGAAAAAAGAATGTTGTTGTTAAGAAAGAGGGAGAAAAATTCACATGTAAACATTGTTCAAAAGATGGCCATGATGAATACCATTGTTGGAAACTTCATCCTGAAAGAAGACCCAAAAAGTTTGGCAACAAAGGGAAGTCAAAGACTGTTAGAACCATACAACATGATTTAGGTTCTGATTCGGGTGATGAAACAAAGATCACAGCCATGGGTTATCAAGGTAATGGTTCTATTGAAAGTACTAGTTCTTCAAGTAACAATAATATCAATGTAACTTGAGAAGAAAAAGAGATAATTGAACTTTTTCACATAAGGGTTGTTTCAAAGCATACTAAGATAGATACTCTATTTGATATTGGATCTCAAGCAAACGTTATTTCTAAAGAAACTGTTAAGAAATTAAAGTTGGAAACAATTCCACATCCTAAGCCATACCCTCTTGGTTGGATATGTGATAATGCTAAGTTACAAGTAACAAGGAGGTGTAAACTTAGGTTTGCTATCACTGCACATTTCGTTGATGAGGTAGAGCTTGATGTTATTCCATTGGATATATGTGGTATTGTGTTGGGAAGCCCATATTTATACGATAGGAAAGATATTTTTCATCGTCATGATAATAAGTATCATTTGTTTAACAATGGAGTTGAGTACATTGTTAGATCCCATACAAAGAAGATGAATTTATCACTTGTAAATGCGGGACAAATGAAGAGTTTAGTCAATTCTAGTGAGACTTTTGTTCTCTTAATGATTAAACCCAAAGATGATATTGAAAACGAAGCATTTCAAGGTTGTGATACAAAGTTGAAATCTGATCTATATGAGTTTGTTAATCAATATGATGAAATGTTTAAAGAACCAAAGGGATTACCTCCAAAAAGGGGAATCCAACATGAAATCCAATTGCAGCAAGATTGTCCTCTTCCAAACATTGGTATGTACAGAATGTCAGTTATGGAAAATGCTGAGATTAAAAAACAAATTCAAGAGTTGCTCGACAAAGGGGTTATTATACCAAGCTCATTGCCATGTGGATCTCCAATTGTGTTAATGCCAAAGAAAGATGGTACATGGTGTATGTGTGTTGATTTCAGGGCTTTGAACAAAATTACAGTAAAGAATCGTTATCCTCTTCTGAGAATCGATGATTTGCTTGATCAATTGAAAGATGCTAAATATTTTACTAAGTTATTTTTGAGAAGCGGATATCTTCAGATCAGAATTGTCAAGGGAGACACATGGAAGATAGCTTTCAAAACTAAGCAAGGTTTGTTTGAATGGATGGTAATGCCTTTTGGACTTTGCAATGCACCTGCTACTTTCATGAGAGTTATGAATGATGTCTTAAGGCCTTTTCTGGATGATTGTGTTATTGTCTACTTGGATGATATTTTGATATTTAGCAAATCTCGTGAACAACATGTTAAACATGTGAAACAAGTTTTGGATGTCTTGAGAAAAGAAAAGTTGTTTTTGAAGATGTCCAAATGTGAATTTGGAAATACTTCACTTATTTACTTAGGGCATATTGTTGGTGGAGGCGAATTAAAAATTGATCCCTCCAAGGTCAAAGTCATTTTGGAATGGCCCAAGCCCAGCAATGTGACAGAGGTAAGAAGTTTTTTGGGAGCAACCCAATATTGGAGGAAGTTTATTGCTAACTTTTCTTCCATTGCAGCTCCATTACATGCAATGACAAGTGTCAAGCAAGTTTTTCAGTGGGGAGGCAAGAAACAGAAGGCTTTTGATCCTTTGAAAGACAAGATCAGTTCAGTGCCAATTCTTGCACTTCCAAATTTAAGACAACCTTTTGAAATCCAAACAGATGCAAGTAATTATGCAATGTGAGCAGTTTTGCTACAGCATGGTAAGCCCATTTGTTTTCATTCAGAGACTTTTAATGGTGCCATGATTAACTATCCTACTTATGATAAGGAATTGTATGCATTGGTACAAAGTGTGAAAAAATGGAAACATTATTTGTTGGGAAAAGAAACCATTGTTCACACCGATCATCAACCACTGCAATACTTACAATCACAGACAAAGCTACAACAAGCTAGGCACTTCAGATGGATGGGTTTTCTTCAACGGTTCCACTTGGTCATCAGGTATAAGAAGGAAATTTATAACAAAGTCGTTGATATGCTTTCAAGGCCTATTATTAGTGATTCAGTTATTCTTAAGCATAGTCCTATCATGCATGAAAGTTATGTTGAGCAATATGCTTTAGATACTGATTTTAAAGAAGTATACGAAACTTTGTGCCACTCTAACCATGTTGAAGAATTGGATTACCATATGCATGATAATCTTTTGTATCATCTTGGCAAGTTATGTATTCCATAGGGGGAAAGAATCAACATTATAAGAGAAGCCCATTCTTCTCTTATTGCTAGTCATTTTGGTGTAGGCAAGAAAGTGGCTAATTTGCAAAGATACTGCTACTGGCCTAAAATGAATGAAAGTGTTTCAAGATATCTTCGAGGATGTTCATTATGTGCCACAAGTAAACCTAACAATCAAAAGTTGGGCTTGTATACTCCACTTCTAGTTCCTTCTCGACCTTGGGAAAGTATTTCCATGGATTTTGTAGGAGGTTTACCTATGTCTAGAAAAAATCATGATTATCTTTATGTTGTGGCTGATCGATTTAGAAAAATGTGTATTTTGATGCCTTGTACGAAGTAGGTTACAGTTGAACAAACGACACAAATGTTTTTTCAAAATGTTTGGGTGCATTTTGGATTGCCTAAATCCATTATTTCTAATCGGGATTCTCGATTTGTTGGAAGTTTTTGGCCGAGTTTATGGGCACTCATGGACACCAAATTGAAAAAGAGTACAACTTTTCATCTGCAAATAGATGGTTAGATAGAAGTGGTAAATCGAATAGTGGTGCATCTTCTTCGTGCTTATTGTAGCAAGCATCCTAAACTTTGGGATGAGCATTTACACTACATTCAACATGTTTACAATCGAGCTAAGCACTCTTCACTCAAACGTCGCCATTTGAAGCATGTTTTGGCTATTTGCCCAAATCTCCTTTAGATTTTATATTTGGGAAGGATATTGCTATCGATGGTCAATATGACTTTGATAGGGCAGAAAAGTTCATTGAACAAATTCAGTCGATACATCAAATGGTGCAAGAGCAGTTGGAAAAGAGTCAAGCCAAGTACAAGACAAGACATGAAAAGCATTGTGTTGATCACAGTTTCCAAGTTGGAGATGAAGTTTGGCTTTACATCAGTAAGGAGAGGCTTAAAGGAGAAGGTAAAAAATTGAAACCGATTCGATATGGTCCTTTCAAGATTATTGACAAGATTGGTAATAATGCCTTTCGTTTAGATTTGCCTCCTTATATGCAAATGTATGCAATTGTTAATGTTGAGAATTTGAAATTTGTATGAGCCTCCGTTGATTGATGATCATGGAGAGCATGTTTATATTCCTTCTATAGATGATTTTTCCCCAGAATATCTTACAGAACTGCATGAAGACACCATCCTTGACAGGAGAATGCGAACTTCAAAACGGGGAAATGTGGAGTATCTTTGAGTTGGTATTAAAGGCACAAATCCAAGAAAATCCAAGTGGATTGAGGTTGGAAGGGTGAGGGAACTATACCCTCATATTCACATAGATTGAAAATAGTCTTTTGGAGGTCCAAAAGATTTCCAATGGGGCGGTGTGATCAAGGGATCAAATTTTGCTCAAAAATTCAAAGTTCTAGGAATCACTTCAAATTGAATGAGAGCATATGCCTCGTCATTGTGAATCCAACGCAACTTGTTTGGGTTCAAACGGATGTTGGGAGCGATAGATATCGTGTTCTGTTCAAATTTACAAACAGGCAAAAAAAAGGGTTGTTGACTGTACAGTCCGTACGGACACTGACATGGCAGGACGTACAACACATGGCAAGCCATATGACATGTGGAAAACAAGCATTCATATAGTTGGCAGGTGACTTGGCATATTTGGCAGTGAATGGAACGACGACACGTGGCCCAGTTAATGGCCGCCACATGTCATCCCTTATTTTGTTTAAAACTTATGTCATTGGCCAGAGTCGACCCAACGACCTCTGGGTAGAGGAAAAGACTTGGCAAAGAGCCGCCAATTGGTGTGCCACTATTTTTTACTTATTATATATGTGGCATGAAATATATATAAGTTTGAATGTGTGGGTGGTTTGGGCCATGACCGGGTCGGGGCTTAGCTCCATCCCTTAGTCACGCGCTATATAACATATGACCCATAGCTATAGTGTATGGTCACACGTGCATGGTTAATGTTTATTCCAATGGTTATTTTAATGACCACCATTTGGCCTTTGACCATTGGCTTATGAAAACGGGAGCCCATGTTTATGCTAGCACGTGGTCGTATGGTTTAATATGACCTGTCCCTTGACGGTTAGGGGCTAGATGTGCCCGTAACTGTCCTACAGTTTGCACGTTTTGCATGGTTGCATCTGGTGCTAGGTGTTTACGCTTAAATATGCATGTGGTCTAGGTTGAGCAATGGAAGGTGCATTTTGTAGATGCAAAGACAACAAGCTTGAAGGGGGGACTTCCAGGAAGCCTATCTTCTTTAATTTTTGGCCAAACAAGGTGCCAAAAAAGCCCAACTAGGGGTTTTTGGACGTTCTGAAGCCATTGGAACAGTCTATTTGGCATTTTTAACATTGTAAAAAACATTTTTGAGCACTTTGAGAAAATAATACAAATGATCCATTGGAAGCTGGATCAGGAGATGTAGCCGAAGAGAGGGGTGAACTCCTTTATCATTTGTTGTGCTATGTGTTTTCTGTTAATTGATTATGATGCTATTTATATGCACCTTAAATCATTTTAAATTTGTGTTCCAAAGATGATCCATTTGCATTTTTAACACATAAAATTTTACTTGCAAATATTTTCAAGAATACAAGTCTTCTTCATTTTTAGATCATATCTTGATGGAACAGATCAAATCTACCATATTCAAGCACTAAGCACATGTATATAAGTTAGATCTAACATCCATCCATATTATTAAGAAATAAGCATCGCCAGATCATTCATCTAGGTTAAATCACTAGGCACATTAACATATAAGCACATCAACACATTGCACAAAGCATAGCAACACAACATGTACGTGGTTCACCCCCACCCTGGGGCTATGTGCACCAAATCTTTATCTTTATTATCTTCTTCAATAGGTTACATCCACAAAGCCTCAAAAACCCTACTCCGCAGAGGATAGGAGATCTTCACAACTGGCTATATCATCCTTTCCTGAGTAGATCTAAGCACACAACCTTCTACAGTCTCTTGCAATGACTTGCACTTAGCTCTACAATCTCATATAGTATGCACCAAAGCACTTAAAACTCTTGATCACACAGATCCAACTCTAGCACTCATCCATTTGTTTCCACTACATCATCTTAGCATCTATTTATACATACAAAATAGGTCTAATCATGGGTGAACCCATGGGCCGACATTCCCATACCTGTTATATAATCCCAAATCCCAAAAGGGGCCCTAAAAGGGGCCAAGATCCCGCAATCTTTTCTTCATCTTGCACTTTTCCTTTGACATCCTGTTGAAGTCCAAAAATTAGGTCAAACATGACCAAGAATCCTCAAAACTTGTTCAAGGGCCAACACTTGCATATCTCACAGTATCCTCCTCCTAGTAGCGGGTTTGGTGCTCCAACTGCTAAGTACTACGCAAAGGTTGGACAATCATCTTTTTGGGGACCTTCATTTCTGCATTTGGTGCACCATATCGGTTCCTATTTCTCTTTCCCATTTGCAATTTATGCCAATTGAATTGTTAATGAAATTAATTGGTTTTGTATCTACACCATTCCACTGTTGTCTCTAGCTGAAGAGGCTTCCAATTTCATAAAAAATTCCAATGCCTCAGACTTCGACGTAAAAATTTTCTATATTAAAGGACTTCAGATGTGAGTTAACAAGACTGCAATGAACCACTCTCTATGTTTCTGATTGGGTATTTGAAAGGTTAACCTCCCCATCACATATTTGAACCTATGATCAAACTCCCATACTAACTTAGTCTGTAATTTCTTGATCTCCTTGAGCTTAGTAATGTATTGTGACTCAGACTTTGGTTTCTTGAATTATTTTAGCAATACTTGTGTAATCTCTAATAATGTCCTTGTTTGACATGGTGGTGTATTACTTTGGAGCTTCATGTACTAGACTAGCGCTGGTCCTCTAAACATTGTTTCCAGCTATGTGATCTTTGCACCACCATAGAGGAAATTCTTTGCAGTCCAAATGGTTTCACATATGAACAAATGTTGTTCTGGATCCTCAGTTACAATTCCTTTGAACTATGGTAACCTTAGTGTATTTTCTAGTCCTTCCATGTTGCTGGGTGTAGGACCCCTTCCTAGTGATGTTGTTTGAGTCTAACTACCTATACCGCTACCACTGCTCTAGCTACTACTACTTTGTCTTCCTTTACTTATTACAAGTGCTCTGGAAATATCTTTGAATGTTGGCTCAAATTCAGGTGACACATAGGAGGTTGTTGTTTAGAACTAGGCCTCAACTAAGACATGAATTACTAGTTCTTCTATGACTGGAATGAGCTGGATATCTTCCTCTTCTCCCTTTGTCTGATCTACTTATATGATCTGAATGTTTGTGCGATGCTTCTAGTACTCACTGTGCTACTCTCCAACCATAGGTATCAACTTATTGTACCTTCCCTCACTGCGTAGGACTCAAATTTCATCTTCTCCTTCTGATATCCCTTCTTATTTATCTTTCATTCTCAGTCTCCCTTTCCTATGCCCATTTTCTGCCCTCAAATCAACTCCTAGTCAACAAACCTCAGTCCCTCTTTGTGTCAATTTCTTTAGCTATGTGACTCCATTGTCATAACTTCTTTATCACATAACAACATTTTTATCCAGGTAGATATCAAATTTATGAATCTTCCTCACGGACCTTTAAAGAAGTCTCTTTCTGCAACACTGTAAGCCTGGGTACAGTGCATGGAAAATTCTATTGCATAGCCTCCCAAGATATTTTCCTGTTAAGAGCCAAACATCAATATAGCATA
>CBVK0100603728.1:0-16592 GCA_900067695.1 Picea abies | reverse complement strand
TGCAAGTGTTGTGTTTTTTCTCACCCATGTGACAAAACCAACACAACACTCTCCTCCATTGTTTGATCTTAAGCATTTGATTTTCGAATCTGTTTCATTTTCAACCATCTCCTTGTACATTTTGAAGTTCTCAAATGCCTCTGATTTCTTCCTGAGAAAAAAAATTGCAGTCATTCTTTTATAATCATCAACTAATAGCATAAAATACTACTCACCTTTCAAACCCTTTGTTCTAGTTGGTTCAACTAGATCAGTATGCACAATTTCCAACGGTGTTTTTGTGGATTATTCCTTTGATTTGAACTTGGTCTTTGTTTTCTTTCCTTGTTGAAAATGCTTGCATAATGTGCTTTGGCTTCATTATTTGGGGAATTTCTCTAACTACTTCCTTTCTATTGAATTTGACAAGATTATCAAAGTTTATGTAACCTATTCGTCTGTGCCATAACCAAACTTCATTTTCCTTTCCTAAACAACAATTTTCTTTTCCAATTTCACTTAGTATGTATATGTTGCTTGGGATTTTCAGAGCTTTCATCGTCACTCTTCCTGAATCTGCTTTTCTTATCTCACATTTATGTGAATCAAACACAAGTTTGTGACCTTGGTCACACATTTGACTTATTATGTGAATCAAACACAAGTTTGTGACCTTGGTCACACATTTGACTTACACTCAAAATATTGTGTTTCGTATATTCCACTAGTAGAACATTTTCTGCCTTGGCATCCCTACTTCCAATATTGATTGTGTCTCTTCCAATGATTATGGTTGAGTTGTCATTCCAAAAGATATTGATCCATCTCTTTCCTTTTTCGGATTTAAAAATTTTTCCTTATCACATGTCATGTGATTTGAACAACCACTATCAACATACCAACCATGTTTCGTGTGTTAAGCTTGTATCTAGCGAGTGTGCATTCTTCATTGTTGAATTGATTATTCTTTCTAAACCATATTCTTTGTGTTTCTTGTTTGTGACTAATATTATTTTGTTGTGATTCTCTTGGAGGAACTATCATTCTACAATATGTGTCCATGTGTCCAAAGTTGTTGCACTTGTAGTATTTCACTTCAGTACTCAAATATTCAAACTTGTTGTAGTTTTTGTTCTACATTTCATTAGGCCTTCTTGAATAACCATTTCTTGTATAGCCTTCATAGTTGTTTCTATTTCTACTATTGACTCTGCAATTCGCAACCTTGTGCCCAAAATTATTAGATGAATAACATAATCCAATAAAAACTATTTGATACATGGGAGCTAGATATCTTTTGAACACTGATACTTTTCTGAATCATTCTTCTTCTTGAGATCCTTTTGCTTCTGAATGTCGTTGATTCTGAAATCTGAATCTTCTTGGAGGTGGGGTATATCTGTGATCTTCCTTTTTAAGTTTCTTGTCTTCTTCCCTTTCATTGGATCCTCTAACTGTCTCTACATAGCTTCTTGGTTTTATTTCTTGATATGTTGTTTTGGAACTCGAGCTTGTTTATGTTTGGTTGTATCCAAGTCTGGACTTATCATGATGTGGCCTTTGACTACTAATAATCACATCCAAAACTTTAGAGTCGTTCTGCATGTTTTTCTTCTAAAGGTAGTTTCTCAATGTGACAATCTCTGCTTCCAAATTTCCAACGATCCTATCTTTTTATTCTAACCATTCTTTGAGTGCTTATTCAATTCTCTTGTCTTCTTCTACTTGTATTTTTAATTTAGTGATCATCTTCTCTAATTCTTCAGAGTTGGGATTTTGAGTTCCCTCTTTTCTTTTTAGTTATGCCTGTAGTGACTTGTTTTTCTTCTTTTCCCTTTTTATAACTTCTATGGCATTCAACAATTCTTCTCTGTAATCAACTTATGCCTCTTCATATTCTTCTTCGGTTCCTTCTTCATCGGAGTCTTATACTACCATGAATAGAACCCTTTATGTATCACTATCGATGACTTATTCTTCATTTGATGAGGAATTGTCTTCTTTGGTGCATAGTCTTTTCTTGAAAAAAATATTTTTGGTTCTTTTGCCTTTTTGTATTTGTTTTCTCTTAGAGTTAACTTCATCATTTATTTTATTTTTCTTATGGGGACATTTACTATCAAAACGACCAATACCATCACAATTAAAACAAATCAATGGAATCTTACCTCTATATTTGTCGGTTCCCTTTTTCATCCTTCTCACAAAGTTGGCTACTTATTCATCATCTTCTGAGATATGACTGCAGCTACTATCTTAATTTTCCTTTTTCTTGTCATTTTTCTTTTTCTTCTTATATGCTTTGAATGTTTCTTCCTTTGTAACTGGATCGTCTTGCTCTATTCTCATCTCATAAGTTGAGAGTGTCCCATGCAACTCATCCATGGTTAGTGTAGCTAGGTCCACTCTCTCTTCTAATGCCGAAATCTTTGAATCAAATCTCATTAGTAAATATCTCAATACATTTTTTACAACAACCTATTCCTTTAACTCATCCCCCATACCTATGATGTTGTTTACTAATTCAACTCGTAAAAAGTAGGTTGTTATGTATTCATCTTCATTCATCTTCAGTTGTTCAAACTTTGCTTTGAAAATTTGAAGTTTGGCTTCCTTGACTTTATCATCTCCTTTGTATATGTTCTTCAGTTTGTCCCAGATTTATTTTGTGGAATCAAAATGCATAACCTTGGTGTATATTGATTTAGTCAGACAATTCAGGAGTTCACCTGTAGCTCTTGAATTATTTTCTTCAATTTTATTTCCATCGTTATATGTTGGAGGAGTGGTTGGTGCTTTGTATCCATGAACTACTAATCGCTAAACATCAAATCCTAGTGCGTGTATGTGTGTCTTCATTCTTATGATCCATAAGGAATAATCTTCCCAATCAAATTGTGGTCTCCCAATATTAGATTAATCCATGATCTCCTTCCAGTTGTTAGACTGCCTTTTGAAGGACCGGATATGATACCAATTGTTGGATTACTGAGAGGGGCGGTGAATCAATAATAGATCTTTTTAATCCTGTTTAACCATAGTATATAAGTGTTGTTAACTTTACGATCAATTTACCAACATCATTCAACAAGAGAAAAATAAATAAACCATAAATAATGAACGATCATACACATACATAGTACACCAGTATTTTTACGTGAAACCCAATGTGGGAGAAAACCACAGAATGATTTTTCTTATATGTCTTTCAGAAGTACATTCATTGGAAGCACCAACTTCCTTTGTTTTCCAATTACAACTAGAAGGAGGCTCCAACCCCCTATATTTCAGGATACAATATGAGGGAAGCTCCAACTCCCTAATTCTCTGGCTCTGACCACAAGGAGGCTACAACCCCCTATGTTCTCCGGCTACAACCAAAATTTGGATGCAACCACCTATCCTTTCCCCATCCAACCACCCTGAAATATAAGTTCCAAACAACAGATGAAACCATTGTCACACTATCACTATGAAATATTCCACTGTAAACTTGTACCAATCTGTACCAACAGCTTGTAGCCAACATGTGCCAATAACATGTACTAAAAATGTACCAATAACCTATACTCAAATTGTACCAACATATGCCAACAACCTATACTAATAATCTCCTCAGCATATCATATATGATAACATAGATCTCATACCCAATATCACGAGAATATAACTCAAACCATGTGCAAGTATGTCTCTCTAGTCATGTTCCATACATGTTCATACAATAATAGTTATGTGTAATAAACCCTCACATAAACCAAGCATCAAACCCTCACTATTATGCAGCCTCAAACTGTACCAACAACTTCAGCAACACATCTCAACCAAAATCCCTCAACCATGTACCAAGAAATACAAGATATACCTCAACAATCAACTAAACAAGATGTACCAATGAAAAATACCAGACATACCAATACTATATTTATGTAGATATGTCTCATACAGTATGTACCATAAAAACAACAACCTCTCTAGGGAAAATCCTCAATTTCTGATAACCAAATCTCATGTAAACAACAATATCCAACTACACATAAGAATATGACATACCTTTTTGAACCTGTAGATAGATTTTTTGTACTTCATCATTATTGAACTTCATGTAGACTTTGCTCAACCTCTGCAACTTGAACCACACCTCAACCTTTACTTATTGTAGTGCCTCGAGTGATGCAGGCGAGATGTCCAGCGGAACCTCACATGACAGGCTCTACTCAACCCGCGAGGGTGCCTCGTGGGACATCTACTGGGTGACCCGTGGGGATGACCCTAACTAGGGTTTTTCATGATCTTTCTGCACTCCACTGTAGCCACGAAATGTTGTCGTCACTCTACCTTTGCTTCCTCAAACTTGCAAAACTTTAGATGTATCAATGAGTACCTGCAATAAACCTTTCACAATAATAGATATTCAATGTGCTCAATGGGTGATAATAGGAGACCCTTTCTCTCTTATTTATACTCTCCAAGTAGCTTCCTTTAGGGGTTATCTTCTAACTATTTTAACCAACTTCCTTATTTTAGGGCTAACCCACTTTTAACTACTTTACCCACTTGCAACCACTTTACCTACAAATAGTAAACTCATCACTTCTAGTTGCAACTAATTTATTTGTAATTATTTTCTTATTGCAACAACTTAACTAATGATTAAATCCTAGTTACAACCACTTTGACTAGTAAACTTCTTCTGGGAGTTTCTAGAATAAATTGACTTCTTTGACCTTCTAGGGGCTTCTAGATAACTCATGAGGGTTCTCCAACTTTACTAAGCCATATCTCATCAATCGTGAGGAACTGTGTGACATACCACATATCACTAGAAACAACACGACATGTACTATACATCTAGAATAATATCACTTGTAAATTCACTAATCTTCATTACATTATTCCTCAAACAAACTTGGGTTCCTTAACCACACTGTTGGGGCTCCCGGAATTTGCTACTGGATCTTTTTCAAGGGTTGACATCAATGACAACCAACCCAATTAACGAGCATTATATCTCTTATCACCTCTTCCTTATTATCCCTTAATCCAATAAATTTTAACCCTTAATGCTTGTAACCCCTATATATTAACCTCTATAGACTCTAACCAATAACCCTTAACCTCTATAAACCTTAACTCATACAACCCATGTAACCTTTGTAACCTCTAATACATATAACCTCTAACAACTATTTTTGGACACACGAACCACACAAAAACACCTTAGTCAGCAATCACCATTTACTCATCATTCATTACTTTCATTTATAACAAGTTGTATGTAAACATATATTTAACAGAAAATATCATCAATGAGCCATCACCACAAGGAACATAAGGAACACAAGATATATGTATAATTTTCTTTTATATTATGAACTACAATCCTTGGGGGTTTTTTAGCAACAACTGAATAGAGCAACGACTAAACAAGAGCACCAACTCTTAATGCAAGACTCAACCTGCAAATCTCAGCACCAACTAAGAAGAGGAATCAATCCTCAACAGATACCAATCTGTCAACAGGTATGCGACTTGTTTATACTACATCCCGCATATGTACACAACCTTCCTATACTGCAGCATGCATATGTACATGCCCTGGCCCACTATCAGCCTGCGTACACTTTCAGAAATTAGGTTTTCTGAAACTTCAACCTTCTGGCCCTTCAAACCCTTTTTTCCTCTATCACATCCACTATTGATCTTTTCACTACACTTTGCCTTTCACTGCCCAATTTGTACCATAACCAATCACAAACATATCTATGCCATCCAACAACCTATGCATGTTGCTCATGCATACACAATTATAGATAATGGACATCTCTCAAACAGAACAGAATTGAATTACTCAACCAACCAGCTACCATATTCAGACATCAATACAACCATACAAAGAATGCCTCAATCATTCACCATACCATGAGAAAATATAAGCATGAAGATGCCTCAATCATTCACCATACCATGAGAAAATCTAAGCATGAAGACAACATATATACATACCATATCTTCTGTAGCAAATCTGAACCAGTAGACCATTGTTCCGGGAACTTGCTTCAGACTTCAGGAACCTGGCACAAACACTTTCTCAAGATTCTATGGCTTTTCCCTCATGTATGCTCCCTATTACATTGCCATATCGTGTATGTACGCACCCTATTATATTGATATCTTGTGTACGTATGCACCCTATTACACTGATAGCCCGCATACATCTCAGAAACTAGGGTTTTTAGGTATTTTTTAAACTTTGAAACTTTCATCGTCAATACCTCGGACTTACAGAACTTCCTATGCATCCATGAGTACCTGCAATGAATCTTTCACTAAGAATATATCTTCAATATGCTCAATAGATTCACACTCACAAGAGACCCTTTCTCTCTTATTTATACTTCTTGAAGTAGCTTCCTCATCTAATCAACTCTAACCAGCTTCCTTATTTTAGGGGCTAACTCACTTCTAACCTCTTTGTCCACTTTGAACCCACTTTGTCCACTTCTAACCCACTTTTATACAAAGATTAAAATCTCCACTTTTGGTTGCAACTAATTTATTTTTAATTATTTTCTTATTGCAACAACTTAACCCATGATTAACCCCTAGTTTCAATCACTTGACTAGTCAACTTCTTCTAGGAGCTTCTAGAATAATTTTGACTTCTTTGACTTATAGATAACTCATGAGGGTTCTCCAACTTCAAAAGGCCATAAATCTCTAACCATTTGGATTTATGTGGCGTTCCACATATCACTGAAAGTGGCATGACATTTACTATCCATATAGAATAGTCTTACCTACGAATTCATGGATATTTATTACAATATTCCACAATCAATCATTGGGTTCCTTAACCACACATATAGGATGGCTTAACCACTTAACCATTTGGACTTCACAAAGCATCTTCCCATGAGGGATTTCACCATAAGGGGACCAAACCACTTAACCATTTGGACTTCACAAAGCATCTTCCCATGAGGGATTTCACCATAAGGGGACCACTTTGGAGTTCATCCATTTGGTACTCCTATCATCCATGACAATACAACAATGACCAACCTTTACATCATCTCGTCTATACATTAATCCATGACAATACATCATTATGACACCACTTGACATCTTTGACATCAATTACATCTATGACAACATAGGCCATCAATGAATACATCAATGATACTATGACAAGACATCATCTCTTTGACATCAATGACAACATAATGCAACACCTATAGGTTATAATCACTAAACCCTACAACCGCTATAATTTCACACCTCTAATTCCTAATCCTTATAATATCTCACTTAAAATTATAACTCTTATAAACCATATATCTTACAACAAACAAACATTATTCTTCATTTCTAACTTATATAACCCTTAAGATTACCCCTAACCCTAATATTACATGTAAACTCTAATACAACCTCTTACCCATATAATATAGTGACATAAACCTTATAAGTAATGACCCTTATAACCATACCTCTTTAATGTAAAACGCCTAACACTCAATAACACACATCATCAATATTATATTAAACCTTATTTTAACTCCTAATCCTAAAAAAAAAAACAACACCCAAAATGTATAATCCTTGTCCCAGAATCTCTAATCTATATTTATGATAAATCTTATAACCCCTCTCAAACTTAAACCTAAACCTCAATTTACTATAACCCCTAATACTTATAATACTTAAACCTTAAACATTATAACTCATAACCCTAATATACCCAAACCTATAATCATTTATCCTTATAACCCTCATAATTGCTAACCAAAATCATGTATACCCTATCAACAAAAAACTCTATAACCCTAAATAATTAACACTTAAAACCCCTAAACCATTTAACATTGAAGAGGATAATGCTATCACATGAAATATCTACAACCCTTATAATATCAAATCCTTCTTATCTCTAAAACATGACCCATAACTAATATGAACCCTATAACTTTTACTATTTATCGCCCATATGTCCCTTAACCTATAACCCCTAAATTAGTCGATGTATCACCTAACCATTATAACCTACACGTATAACCCCTCATCCCATAATCCCTACCATGTATAATCATGACCACCTTTAACATTGATCACTCTAATCCTTAATTTCTACTACCTTAAAACCCTAATATTTGCATAACATTTAACCCCTCTATCCATTATCTCTTATAACCTCTAACCTACATAATATCGATAAGTCCTAACATCTATAAACTTTATACATCCTAATATTATAGCATCATAGAAATATTAAATAAGACTTAATACTTTATAATACTTAAGCCATAAATCCTAAATCCTAAAATGTGTATAAACCATAATCACTAAACCCTAGATAACACCTAACACATAAGAAATATAAACACTATATACATTTAGTAATCATTATTACCCCTCAAACCTAACCCATGTAATCATTATTACCCATTGACCCTAATTCTTAGAATGCTTAACATATAAACTCTAAGCCCCTATAATCATAACGCATGTAATCTCTAATTACTCTAACCATGAATCATATCACTAATATAATTCCTCGCACCTAACCCTTCTAACTCCCAACCCTTATAACTCCTAATACCTATATTGTATATCCCATATAACCCCTTTACACTGTAACCCCAAGTACATATAAACTCTTTAATTCCTCGCACCTAACCCTTCTAACTCCTAATACCTATAATTTATATCACATATAACCCCTTTACATTTTAACCCATGTACCTATAAACTCTTTAAGATTAACCTTTATAATCATAAAACTAAACGCATATCATATATAACTCATATATCCCTTAACCCATATAAACTGTATCCCATCACTCATAACCCCTAAATATTGAAACCCATAATCCCTATAATAATTAAATATCATAAATCATATAAACCATAATATATATAACCCTTAAAAATCATAACCCTTAATCTTTGAAACCCTAAAATATAACATTTGTATCTCCTAATAATTGAACTATATAATATACAACACTATCTCCTAATATTATCAATAAACTCTATAACCCTTATCCCTAATCCATAACCTCTATATCATATTAGGTTTATCATCCTTACCACATATAATACTTACAATCATAATAGCTATAATGAATGATCCATACCATAT
This sequence comes from Picea abies, assembly GCA_900067695.1. Classification (NCBI taxonomy): domain Eukaryota; kingdom Viridiplantae; phylum Streptophyta; class Pinopsida; order Pinales; family Pinaceae; genus Picea; species Picea abies. The sequence continues at coordinate 7,468 of CBVK0100603728.1, read as the reverse complement.
ATAATTCTTATAATAACAAGTGCTATTGTTGTAGCTATGTCCCTGCCTCAAGGTAATTTGAAAGGCATCACATTATAATGGTAAAGCGAATGTTTTCAATCAAAATCAAAATTATATCTATATAATTTATATATAATATGATATATTTTATATATATAATAAGCATATATGTGTTTCTTCTCATTCATACCATTTTTTAGCAAATTGATGTGGCGGGATGAGAAGTCCTTCATGTTATTTTAAAATCTATTTATTATGAAATAGCTATCGAAAATCCAAATTAAATATAAATTATCAAAGCATGGGAGGTCTAAAGAAGACTTATTTAACATTTGTTTTTCTGCATCTCATCAGAAGGTTGGAGATTTGTTATAGCGACAACCATTACATCAACGTATATATTCATTTATCTTAGGACAATAGTAATGGAAAGACAACACACATTAATGCAAAGACATCACACATTTCAATAGTGAAGGTCAAGCATAAACTAGAAATGGCATTGTTGTGGTAATAAGATTATAAATAGACATAGCACAAAATCATGTAAGACCTTAAATTATAAAACAGAACAAGTGAAACATTGTTTGTCGCACTATGTCATCATAATTTTACTCGGATTAGGTTATATAGATAGTATTAGTACCATTAATCTGCACATTCACACAAACATAATCATAACAAGTGCAATCAAAGTAATTACAATAACTAGCTTGATCGTGATAATTGGACTAGAGGTGCCATCTCTTTGTATTATTGGTTTCATATAAGGGGATTTATGGGATTGAGACTATTACCAAGGATTCAATATGATATCTACATTGATATCTGTGTTTCACCTTTAATACATACCTTCTATGTATATCCTATATTAATTATAGCATATATGAGATGAATGTTTGATTACAATAATCTAGTAATACTATCAATTATATTCCAATTTATTGTATTTTCATAGGTATCATGGTTTTTTTTTCAGCTTGTACTTCATTGTATAAATACGAATAGTTGAAATTCATTCTTCCAACCAGTGGAAATGAATGCCTTTCTGGTACAAAAGGATTCAAACCCCAGTTCCAGATGCCTATTTGAGGATCTAGAAGACCAACACACTGCTTTGAAAATATTGTAATTATTTCTTTATGATCCATTTAATTTCTATAAAATATGGGAAAATAAAGAGTGTCGGTCCTAGTAAGAGTGTCGGTCCTAGTGATGACAATTAAGCAAAATGAAATGAGGTAAATTCCAATATTTTAAATATAAAAATGTTTATATTTTCTCTTTAGCCTTTAATAATTATGATTTGAGGTAAATTTCAATATTTTAAATATAAAAAGATTTGTATTTCCTCTTTTAAATGAAATTTGTTTATTTAAATAGACTTATATTAATAATTAATAATTCACATTCTCATTTATATTAATAATTCAAATTCTTAATTACATTAATAATTCTCAACAAATTAATCAGAACTAAGGAAAAAAACTAGGAGCCTCGTTGTTCTTGAAATTGAAATTACTTTTGAAACTACCCTGCACCTCTAGGGAGAGAGAGGAAGACTCTTATTCAATTTATAAAAACTGTAAAAAGTGTCCATTAAAGAAAGTAGAACTGTTATCACTGGTAAACTAAAATGTGGAATGGAACGTTAATCGAATTATCCATCATACAAAGTAGAAATGGTAACATATTCACATAATTCATGTTAGAATTTCCCCAAAAGGAGTTGCCTGCTATGGAACTATAGCCAATTTCCTCTAATTATAAATATAAAATAGATACATTTCAATTTCTCACCACTAGAGTTGGTAACTACACACTGTAAAATATAAATATGTGAACGCATTCGCCAGTTGGGGATTTCACCCTCTAGATGGTGAGTATTTTGCATGATAAACATCTTACCTCCAAACGCAGTTGCATTCTAAACATCTTGCCTCCAAAAGAAGTTGTCCATATTTTTCGTACATGAGAATAGTTGCAAAATGAGTGGAAAGTCCGAGTGTCTCAGATTATGCCTGGTAAATTTGCTGCCAAATCTGTTGTGGAGGTTGCCACCCGTGTTTCCATGGGGCAACCCTTTGAAGTTGTTTATTTCCTTGGCGCGAGAACCCCTACGTTCTGTGTGAAGGCGTAGTCTGTGAATGCAGCTCTCATCTTGCAGTGGTTTGCAGGCATGCGTTTCAAGATGGCATTCGAGACGGAGGACTCTTCTAGAATTTGTTGGTTCATGGGCACCATTTCTTCCATTCAGTAGGTAGACCCCATGATTTGACCCAAATCCCCTTTTCTCCAACCTAATGTTCATGTTAACCTCCTCCTAATTTTTTTTTATTTTTCCTTCTTTAGATAGACAACTCCTAGCCAATTTATGTCTTCTTTCTCCTCACCCTGTGAGCATTCCATCCAACGTAAGAATCTGGGAAATATGGAGAGATCTCCACACTTGCATTGTTAAAAAAGACATTATAATTTTTAATATGGAGAGAGGAGGCCAAGAAGAGGCTTCGAAGGTCGATTTAATCTTCCAAAAGATTGAAGATTTTCTTTAGGAGAAAAGAGATCAAGAAGAGAGTGTTGACATCAAGCCAGCGTAGCAAACTTGAAAAACTAATCCCACTCAGGGTTCACTAATGGTTTTTACAAATCTTTACCATCAATTCTTTTATCAATTTGCAATGAAAGCCAATTCAAGGAAGGAACCTTCATGGCTTTTGATGTCCTATATTTTTGTTGAGATATGAATATTTAGGCTTTCAACGGTCTTCACATAGCCTAACTGAAGTACCATTTATTCCCTCTGTCTGTAAGACAATTATTGCCTTTGTTTCCCACAGGCTGAGAAGACGCAGGAGATGATTTCGGAGCAGTAGCAGTCAACTGTGATTATTTGAAGAATACCCACTTTGATTTTCTCAGTATTCATCTATCCTGTGAGTTTTATTCATTCTAAATCGTCTGTATGAATCCAACCATGTAGAATTAAAGTTACAGTATTGAGAAAATTTAGAAGTAGAATAATAATCGTAATATTTTGAAATAAGTGGGTTTTGTTTGATCAATGATATCTTGGAAGAGGAATTTCATTTTTTGTAAGTTGTTGAACTTTATTCAAGGCTTGTTCTGATTAAACCTCGTAATATTCAGGCTAAACCTACTTTGATTCTGAGCGAGTCTCATTCAATTTGGACTAAACCCACCTTGTTTCTGATTAAACCCATTAAATTATGACCGAAACCACTTTGATTCTGATGATACCCCATTAAATTCTTACTATGCCCACTTTGAATTGCATGGGAAATCACTTTTTTTGGTCTGTTGTTGAATAAATGAATGTTGTGTGTACGGAGTCTGAAATTAAGGCCCCTTATTACTTTGATTTGTCTTCCCTACGACGATTGAGGAATTCTCAGTAGGTCTTATGTTATTTGTGAAATTATAATGAATTCATAGAATTTGTAAAGGCAAAGTGGTTGACAATGCTTACATATTACAGGGTTTCCATTACCAATAATTGAAATGAAAATATCATAAGCGATCCTTACATATTCAACCGATATAAGCGTCGTAACCGGAAATTCGTAACCGGGTGGTGGGGGTCTCCCAAGCCACTGTAAGAATGTGGGTGCCCAATATAAGTTTGAGCATACATTTGAACCCTGAGCTTCGCCAGTTCATAATAGCATACAGTTGAAATGTCTGACCTGAATTTGGAAATTTTAAGGCACATACAGTATACTTGATTAGCTTAGAGCTTGAGCTCCTATAAGGTAGTAGGGGTCGATGCCCTTTAAAGTTGGAAGGAATTTTTATCCTATTGCCTATGTTATTTGTGCCAGCAAAATGGTTCCAATTGTTTTGGAATTGGACCATTGGCGAGTAAATTTTCAAGCTATACTGGTCTAAAACAATCCCATTAAACTTTAGTTAATTATAATATGGGAGATTCTTTCAGCGTTGCACTAATTAAACTTTAGTTAATTATAATATGGGAGATTCTTTCAGCGTTGCACTATGGTAGTAGTGGTACCCTTTGGTACTATGGTAGTATTAGTATCTAATATCTATTGTTCTTCTTGTTTCTTGGTTATTATCATGTCTGAATAGTTTGTCTAATCAATTTCGGTAATTTGTTGCTTGTCATTTTCACACCCAAATGGAGAAAAGCAGTCATTTGCTTCACTTAAAAAAATCCAATGAGTCATCTTATTCGAAGGTTTTATCATTATTATCAGGTTTTTACATGCACACCCTTTGAAGGTTTTTATGGTTATCACGGCAGCGAAAGTATTTGTAGAGGAAAATCTGATAAAAATAGTAAATCTCTTGTCCAGGAAGCAAAAACAGAAGATGGTCAAGCCATTTATCTTTCGATCCTCTGGCAGATTTAGTCACCTCTCGATTGGTATGTTGTGTTGATTGGGTTGTCGTTTATAATTCCAAACATTTCCAAAGAAATTGTAACAGAACAGAGGCATGCATTGTGATTGACAACCATAATTTAGATATGTGGGGTTTTGGCGTTATATCAAAGAGTTGGTTTCTAATGAAGGACCCTTGTGATTGGGAAAGTTTGGGCATGAAAACTCTGCGCATTCCATCAAGCTTAAGCATATGGATAATCTTGAATACGACTCCTTTCATCTTATATTTACTATCCAAGAGTCTCTGCTGTGTAATTGATCTATTGAGATTAATATGTTATTTTCCAAGAATAATCTGTATCTGCACTTTTCTGAGAATCTTCCTTATCATATTTAGTAGCCTGGTTAATTGTTGTTGTAAACATTGCATGAACAGTCTGACTTCCTGCTGCAATTTCATTATGACAGGAGAGACACCCACAGATCATTTTGGCATAAAAGCATTTCCATGCTGGAAACACTTCTAAATTTATTTTTGTGTTGAATAAAGTTAATCATATGAGATTGTAGATACGAGGCTAGAGACAAATCTAGAGTCTTGACCTGAGAAAGAACCAAAGTTAGAGTCACGGCCAGGACCAGATGATCCAGTGCCCACATGTCCCAAACTAAGCCCACGGAGGGTGGAGATAGGAAGCTAGTAGTTACGTCGTCTAGGCGGATTGTACTGACATTATTACCATAAAGCCAAGCAGGCACAGAAACAAATGGAATCAACAATCTGCTCCAGGACTGGAGGGAGATGGATACATGATTAAAAGTGGTCTCTCTTCTGCAATGACCACTGATTAGAGCCCCTTAACTTATTGATACTGGTATTTCCTTGTTTTCTCTTCCTACATAAAGATTCTTATGTGAAATTATTCTACTTGTGTTTGATTGTTACTCCTTATTTTTGTAGCATGGCATATGAAATAACCAAGCATATATAGGCCAAACCAAAGAAAAAACCAAATCCAGAGTCTATGCAAAGCTAGAGAAGAGGCTGAGAAGAGGCCTTTTAAGATTCAAAATTCTTTATGGGGAATGTAGGTCATCATCCTTTTGGGGAGAATGCAATATAATAACCAATAAATACCTTTAAAATAACACTTGGAAGTGATAATTAAGCAGCCATCAGCGCCATAATGAAGTAAGCCTTCCTATGGCTACTGAGGGGTGATAGTTGCGGTCTGAGCCAGGTGGGGGGAGGAAATGGGTAGTCCCTCTCAAACCCCCTTATTCGGTGTTGTTTCTAAAACTCCACTTGCTTTCTTATACTTACGATCATGCCATCCTCTAAGCGCACTACTGACCCGCTCCCTACTGCTCGGTTAAGGAAAAAATGTTATGAAAATTGTACATTTTTTTATCTAAGGGCATGTGTATGCAAGCAGCAGGAAGAGTAGGCGGTGGAGACGGTGGAGTATCCGTCAGAAATTTGGCAGGAAGAGCAGGTTGTGGTCTTATTTGTGAGACATTTGAATCCGGGATCCGTATTCGTCAGACATTGAAATTTGGGATGAAGAGTGGTCGTATTCATCACTTAAAGCTTAGAATAGATAAATTGCATGCAATTCATCTAAAAAGTTAGGATAACTAATGTATTTTCACAAAAGTTAAATTGCACGCAAATCATCCAAAAATTAAAATTATGATAACTAATGTATTGTTACAAAAGTTAGGATAAGGAATGTAATTATTTTTTACAAAAGTTAGGATAAGGAATGCATTTTTACATTGGGAGGAGTGAAGCTTCCAATAAAACTTCGAATTTTATAGTCAATTAAGTTGTAGATAAATAATTTTTATTAAAATATTTAATAAGAAAAAATAAAAACCATGTTACGAACTTGAAAATATAATAGATATATTAAAAGTCAAACCCAAACTAATTGATAGTAAAATCGTATCGAATGCTAGAGTCTAAGATTGCCTTGGACAGGGACTAATAAGAGCTATAATAAATAATCTCTATGACCCATATAATCCTTACATACAAAACCTTTCAACCTTATCCCTTATAATCCTTCACACCTAAAATTAAACCTTATAGCCTTTAACACTGATAAGGCTTAATATAATCCCTAACTAAAATAATCATACATATAAAACCTAACCACTCTAACTCAAACACCTAGCCCTTATAATATGAACACATATCCATCAATCCTTTAACACCTAATCTTAACATGTAATTCATATAATTAATCCTTATAACCTTTAACATTTATAAAGCCTAATATAATCCCTAACTAACATCATCATAAATATAAAAGTTGATCACTATAACTCGAATACCTAACCCCTATAATATGAACACCTATCCATCAACCCCTTTAATGCCTAATAATAACATGTAATTTATATAACTTCTATAACCTTTAAATATTATGTCATCTATTTTCCCTAACAACTATAACCTATAATACTTAACCCCTAACCCTTATAATAATTTTCCCGTAAACTTTATAATCCATATAAAAAAAATAACCCCTAAACCATTTAACCTCCTCCCCTAATTCCTAGACATTATATCTCCTAATATAATCCTTGTAACTTGTAACCTCTAAATATTAAATTTTAACCCTAAATTTTATAACCATTTAATATATCTTTTAACCCTTAACCATTATAACCTACAAAAATGAAAACCAATAATTACCTCTAACTCTTAAAACCTATGATCCCTATCCACTAGAAAGCATAACGCAATGATGCCTAACCATTATAGTCCCTATAAACCCTAACCTCTATAACCCCTAACTATTATAAGCACTAATATATGTATATTGTAATCTGTAAAATGATTAAATATTAATTCTTTTAACCAATATTAACTACTAAACCTTGTGTTCTTGATAATACCTAACCACATTATGTTTTATCACCCTCAATCCCTAATGTCCATGACATATAATATATTATATAAACATTAGAATCCATAACCATTAACTATTAACTATTAACAATCATAATTGTTAACCTCTAATCCCTTACCACCAGTATAGCCCCTAAACCTTAATCCATATTCATTATAATCCCTAAAACCAAAACCCTAT
>CBVK0100603727.1:0-16592 GCA_900067695.1 Picea abies | reverse complement strand
AAGTGGGGTAAAAGGAGGTTTCCCCCTTGAAGAGGCTTATTATCTGAAATTGTTTCTTTTGAAGGCGTTGAGTACTTTTTCTGAGATTTTTCTCTGCTATATTGATATTTGGTTCTTAACATTAATATCTAAAAAATGTACCCATATAGTAGTGTTAAAACACAATGGTGTATACCTTATTAAATTTTTATTTTTATTTAATAATAACAAGGGTTGCATGGCATCTTAGTCCCTACCGAGTTAGTTGGAAAATATATGTTGAACAATGAAACTTAATATAACTAAATACATGGGCAATGAATAGTATTTTTCAAAATATAATCCAAATAATAAACCAAAATAGCACTATTGTTTATGCAAAGAGAATAATGATGAGAATAAATAAAAACAAGTAAAAATATTTAGAATAAAACTTGGTAAAAATAAGAAAAAAAGTAATCCATTCAATGTGGTGTAAAACTTAGTAAATATGTGAAAGGTTCAATGGGGAGGTTATCATATGTGGGAAGTAATTTAAAGTGTTTGAAGTAAAAATATTTAGCATAAAACCTAAAACCTTGTTAGAATAAACAAAAAGGTAAATTTTTCAATGTGGAGTAAAACTTACTATATAAGTTAAGAGTTCAATGGGGAGGTTAGCATATGCACGAAACAATGTAAATAAGTAAAGTGTTCAATGGGGAAGTTATCATATGGAGAAAGCAATGTAAAGTGTTAGAATTGAGGGAAGCGAAGTGGGTAGAGATGAATAGTGAAACTTAATATAAATAAATCAAATGGTAATATAACCTTGATCCTGACATTGAATGTCTCCCCAATAACATGTAAAAGTTGATCATTTGTAAACATTAACACCTAGGTCTTTTAACTTTTTAGATGTCTCAATTTTTTTTATGTATATACATATTAAAACATAAGTATTTAAGGTGAACAAAATTATTTTATGCATATGTTTAACTTAAAAAATATTGTTAAACATATATATCTTCGGCATAGGCATATGGTCCTACAACTTTATGCATATGTTTAACTTAAAAAATATTGTTAAATATATATATCTTCCACACATATATATCTTCGACATAGGCATATGGTCCTGCACCTTTATGCATATGTTTAACTTAAAAAATATTGTTAAACATATATATCTTCCACACATATATATCTTTGGCATAGGCATATGGTCATGTACCTTTGCACAAATATATCCCCCACACAACCAACACTTAGTCTAATTTAAACTCTTGCGCAGAGGATTCATAGTTCCATGGCACATATTATGACAAGTGGTGTAATTTGCATGAGAACTGAATCATTTATGGCATGTTCATTAGCTAGCATTCCACCACTAACACTTATATTGTTGATTAACATTCATAATTTTAATTTTAATATTTTACTTAGCCATTTTTCAAGTTGTGCGGAGCATTTTGCTATGACCATACCTACACAACACTCTGCACAAATATATATATTCTCCACCTCTGCACTCTGCATTAGTAAATAAGTGAAATTATCAATGAGGAGGTTAGCATATGTGGGAAGAAATTTAAAGTGTTTGCAATAAAAAAAATTAGCATAAAACTTTGTAAAAATAATCCAAAAGGTAAAGAGTTCAATGTGGAGTAAAACTTAGTAAATAAGTGAAGTGTTCAATGAGAAGGTTAGCATATGGTGGAAGCATTGTAAAGTTTTTGGAGGTTAGTATGAGTAGAAAATAATGCAAAGTATCCACACATTATAATTGCAAGAATCAAGGTAGGTATATTTCTCAGCGCAAGAGATGAATAGTGAAACTTAATATAACTAAATGAGAAGGTAAGTTAACATTGATGCTGACATTGAATATTTCCCCAACAACCTTGAAAAGTTGATTATCAACAAAAATTAACACCAAACTCTTTTAACATTTTAGATATCTCAATGATTTTATGTATATACATATATTAAGAAATTAGTATATAAAGTGAACAAAATTCTTTTATTCATATGCTTAAGTTAAACAATATTGTTAAACATATATATCTCACACAAATATATCTTTGACATAGACATATCATCCACACAAATATATATTCATATGACTCATCCTCAAGCACTCCCAAATTTCACAACTCACTTACAATAGTTTCATAGCAGCGATCCTAACAAGTGATATATTTGTAAGATAATAGACTCATTTATGACACGTTCATTTGTTAAAATTCCACCACTAACGTTGGACACTTAGTTGAATTTATTTTAAATAAAAATGTTTATTAACAAAAATAAGTATTTAAAGTGACCAACATGTTTTTATGCATATGTTTAACTTAAAAAATATTGTTGACTTGAATTTGTTTTAAGTAGGAATGTTTATTATAAAAAATAAGTATAAAGTAAACAAAATACTTCTATGCATATGTTTAACTTAAAAAATATACTTGAGTTAAATTTATTTTAAGTAACAATGATTATTATAAAAAAATAAGTATATAAAGTGAACAAAATGCTTCTATGCATATGTTTAACTTAAAAAAATATTGTTAATTAATAATCATAACACTTAGTATAATTTGAACTCTTTTTCACATTATCCACATCACTCCGCACATCCAATAGTTTCATAGCAAAGATTCTGACAAGCAATGTAATTTGCATAACAAGAGACTCATTTATGTCACTTTTATTTGCTAGGATTTATTTCAAACAATGTTTATGTATATAAATTGAACAATATGATTTTATGTATATGTTTAACTTAAAAAATATCAAGTTGACTTGAATTTATTTTAAGTAACAATGTTTATTATAAACATTAAGTATATAAAGTGAACAAAATATTTTCATGCATAAAATTTTAATATTTTAATTAATAATTTTTCAAGTTGTGCATGGTCTTTTGGTATGACTATGTCTACACACTCCACACATTGTTGAGATATATATTTTGCACCTCAGCACTCCATTTGTAGGGACCTAAATTAATTAAGCATAGTAAAATTCATAAATTTAAACATTAAGATTATTCATCATACGAAATAAGCCATTTCATTCAGCATATAAGCAACATAAATTAAATTTATGAACAACAATCTAATAAATTACATAATAGAATATAGATACCTTTGGTTGATGCTATTATCCAAATATCTGGTTGTCCTCTCTGCTTCTTTTCCTAGCCTGATGCTCTGACCAAACCCTGCCCAAAACCGACTAACCACCCAACCAGCTAGGAGCAGCCTTTCCGACTCTCTAGCTCCAAGATTCCGTAAGGATTCCTAGCCCTTGAGCCCAAAACTCCCAGCAACCTGGTGCCCCCTGCAACAATTAACCCAATCTCCAAAACCAAACTCGAAAACCAGAAAAATATCCAACCCCCAAAATACAGTCCTCTCTTCCAAATTTTTCATAATCCTCTCATGTAAGCCTCTGCCCAGTCATTTCCCCTCATTCACCGCCTCTTACCTTCCATTAATGTCACCCACATTTTCCCCCCATTTAATACCCTATCTCTCCATTTACTACCTTATCCCCTGTCATACATAAAGTCCTATAGTAAATAAATTAAAGTTGTTAAGACTTGAATTCTTTATCCAAACCTTAAATATGTTGATTATTCAATTATTAAACAATTAATAATTAAATAATTAAATAATTAATATTATTAATAAATAATCTTTATTTAACTAATACACACTATGACAGTTAATTATTTAATTAACTACTCTTGATAAACCCTATACAACTATTTAACTAGGGTTGTTACATACACCCACCCTTCAGGAAATTTCATCCCGAAGTTAAGGTATTTTTTGATACAAGGGAAAAGAAACATGGTCCACACATTCATAAAAAATAACCGTCATTATTAGTAAGTAAGCCAAGAAACTCATTCATACTAGTGTACATGCACAAGAAATGCATGTGTAGCTAGTACATACAAGTCTTGTTCATGTACTAATATCAATAACTATCATCTCTATAGTAATTTCCTCATGCATCCAATCCATTTAAGAAGACTATTCATTGTATGAAAGACAATAAACCAATCAAATGTTTGTAAGATCCTTTAATTTCAATTATCTAGCTCAACAATGTTATTTAGACAATTGTAATTTAATTATGTAACTATGAATATTCATAAATATATGCATTTTCTTTTCAGAAGGAAAAACAAAAAGTTCCAACATAGGGCAAATCTCCATTCACTCTCAACTATTTCTACTAATCCTTCCTCCCTAACTTACTTACATATTCCATTCCTATCCTTCCTCTACTGGAATATATTCGAGTGTCAAATATATTGACCTAACTCCAAATAGAACCCGTAAGCGGAAGTGTCACTATCTCAACCAAGCTTCCCCGGCAGGCAACTGACAGTCATCATCACACATCTAGGGGAGCATGAGCTAACACTGTCCTCCCATGACTTCAGGTTTCGAAGGATACATGGTGGGAAATGCCTCCACCCCTCTTAATCATAACTAGGGTCCACACCCTACAATGGAATATACAGTGGCACCGTGTTGCTAGAAGTTTTGTCATCGTTTATTCAGTTTTGGGTAGTTTCATCTCTTGAAATCCTGCACTAGTCCACATATCATAGAAATGTATCTAAACCAATATAATTTCACATAAAATAATTCATACCATATTGTTTCTCGGCCAGTGGTCATGTCATCCACTTTCATCATTATTATCCCTTGGCTATTTCATATCCCATAACCTGCAGATTAGTCTGTAACACAAACTCATACATTTCTATGAATTATCATCATGTAATTGCATACAACCATCATTTCAATTTGGTATCCGTGTACCAACAACTTAAAATCAAAGTTTTCAAGTTAGAAATAGATCTCATAATATCCCATAATTCAATTTCGACACCCATTCATAAAATTATGATTTACAAAATAGATTGCATCATATCCAACATCATTCTCATAGCACTTAAACCTTCAAAGGATTCTCATTCACACAATATATCACATCATATCCATTATCATCAATAGCATTTAAATGTTCATAAAATTTACACTCACATAATAGATCGCATTATATCCATCATCATCAATAACATTTAAACATTCATAAAATTTACAATCTGACAACATATCACATCATATCCATTATTATTAAAATACATATAACATTCATAAAGATTCATACGTCTTAAAAGTTCAAGTGTATCATTTAATAGTTTCACTTGTGAATAGAAAATAAAAGTGTGTAGGCCTCAGGTAATCCTAGTTGTCTAAGTTAAAAGGTGGTGTTACATACACCCAACCTTCAAGAAACATATTCTTGAGGTGGTCAAAAAAGTGAGGGATAGTCTCGTCATAATGTCTCAGCTTCTTCCCAAGTAGCAGATCCTAGACTATACTTGTCCCATTGGACCTTAACATGGTCTACCAGACAGTTCCAGAGCTGTTGAACTCTACGGTCCAATATGCATAATGGTTCTACCGTGAGAGTTCCCATGTCTGATACCTACAATTCCTTCCAATTTAGCTTATGTGATTGATCAGCAAGATAATGACGTAAAACAGATACATGAAAAACATTATGAGTTTTATGCAAGTGGGGTGGCAGTACGAGACGATAGGCAACAGGTCCAATTTTCTCTTGGATTTTGAATAGTCCTATAAATCGAGGTGACAACTTTGTCCCATTTCTGAACCATATGGTACTCTTATTAGGCCCAATATGAGTGAAAACCTGATCTCCCACTTTATAACTTCGATCAGTCTTGTGTTCATCCGCATAACGTTTTTGTCTATCCTGTGATTCCTTTAGTCTCTGCCTAATCTGAATCACATGTTCCTCCATCTCTTGAATCAATTCTGGCCCAATTATTACTCAATATTCTAATCTTTCCCAACTCAATGGTTTTTTCATGGCCTTCCATACAAAGCTTCGTAGGGTGGCATTCCGATGGAGCTATGAAAACTTTTATTGTAGGAAAACTCTACCAAAGGTAGGTACTTCTCCCATTAGGTTTGATTATCCATGACATACATCTTAAGCATGTCTTCCATGACTTGATTTACCCTCTCAGTTTGGCCATCTATTTCAGGATGATAAGTTGTGCTTAAGTTCAACTGAGTCCCCAATGCTGACTGCAAACTTGTCCAAAACCTAGAAGTGAATCTGGAGTCCCTATCTGAAATTATCTTCGTAGGTATCCTGTGCAAACAGATAACCTCGCTTACAAGAACATGTGCCACATCAGTGACATTGTAAGTGTCTCTAACTGGAATAAAATGAGAACTCTTGGTTAACTTATCCACTGTCACAAGAATGGCATTTTGTCTATGAGATGTGAGCGGAAACCCCACAACAAAATCCATAGAAATGACTTCCCATTTGGACATAGGAACATCATGTGGTTGTAGGAGGCCTGTCGGGGATGGTGGTCAGCTTTCACTTGTTGACACTCTAGGCACTTGGCGATGAAATGGACTACATCGTGCTTCATGCCTACCCAGAAGAAGAGCTTCCTCATGTCTGCGTACATCTTCTTCACACCTAGATGCATAGAATAAAGTGCTCTATGGGCTTCCTTTAGTATGATGCTTCGAATATCCCCATCTTTAGGGATGTACATCCTTCCTTGATATCTCAGTAGTCTGTATTCTTCTAGACTATATCCTTCATACTTTGGATCTAATTTCCTCCCACTCTGGAGGTTTGAAGTAACCTCTAAATACCAACTGTCTCCTTCCAGTTGCGTAAAAACATGTTCCATCAGATTGACATTTAAAGGTACCAAGGAGAAGACATGTGGTCTCCTACTCAAGGCATCTATGACCACATTTTCTTTCCCCTTGATGTATGAAATAACAAAATCGTACTCACTCATAAACTCACTCAATATCCTTTGTTGGGCATTCAGATCCCTTTGAGACAAGAGATGTTTTAAACTTTGATGGTATGTTTTGAGTTCAAAGTTTCACCCCACAAGATAGTGCCTCCAAAGTTTCAGAGCTAGCATTACAACTGCCAACTCAAAATCATGAGTCGCATATATCTCTCCGTGTTTCTTAAACTTCCTTGATGCATAAGCTATCACTCCTACATCATGCATTAGCATGACCCCCAACCCTTGCTTTGAGGCATCTGTACATACTGTGAATTCCTTTTGCATATCCAATACTTGTAGAATTGGCACACTAGTTAGTAACTTCTTAAGCTCAATGAATGCACTTTATTTAATCCTTAACTGATGATACCCTGATCGCAAATCAATCTTTGAGAATACTACGACTCCTTTCATCTGATCAAAGAGGTCATCTATTCACCACATTGGGTACCTATTTTTCACTATAGCATGGTTCAAGTCCCTGTAGTCTATACACAATCATAAGGAACCATCCTTCTTCTTTACAAAAATTACTGGTGCAGCCCAAGGTGAGACGCTCGGCCTTATTAGCCCTAAGTCTAGTAACTCTTTCAACTGCATTTGCAACTCACAAAGTTATGGCGCTGTCATTCTTTTCAGAGTCTTGGAAATTGGTTCTGCACTAGGTTTTAGCTCAATAGTAAAATCAAGATCTCTCTCAAGAGGTAACCCTGGTAACTTGTTCAGAAAAACATCCTTAAATTCTGACAATATTGGGTACTAATCCAAGGAGGGTCCCTTCCTTTCATTCACTTCTTCCACTACATATAGTTGACACCCTTTCCTCAAGCATCGCTTAACCTTCATAGTTGAGATAAAGAGTAATGACACCTTTGTCCATACACCCTGGATCTCTACTGGTCTTCCTTCATCGTTGACACAAAGCATCCTTTTTGTGAAACAATCTACAAAAGCTCAATGAGATTCTAACCAATCCATTCCAATGATTAGGTCATACGCCCCAAGAGTAGTGGCGTATACCTTCAAACTGGTAGTACACACTCCCAAGTCTACTATACAATTATCAATGCTAGGTCCTGCCACTTGTTTTTCCCCAGAAGCAATCTCGAGTTGTTCAAAGTCATCATGCTCATAGGCTACCAACCCACTCTTTTCTAATGCTCAAGGTGAAATGAAACTATCTGTAGCACCAGAATCAAATAAAATCGTTACATTGATATGATTGAGCATACTTGATGACTCCACCACCGTGTATTGATGTTCATCCTGGTGATTATTAACCGTTGCATAAATCTGGTGGCTGCTACTTTCTTATCCCATTGGGGCCTTTCCTTCTCTATGCACAAGTCCTGATTGTAACTCTGGGCAGTCACATTGGTAATGGGGTCCTCTGCATCCCCAATAGGTAACACAAGAATGAACCTGTGCACTGTTATGTGACTGTATCTAAAATGAGTTCCTTCCCCTGGAACCCCTACCCCTACTAGCTGCTCCCTAAGATGGTCGTGGACCTGTCTGCGTCATTGGTGATGAATGAGATGTTGCACTCGCTGCCATTGAAATCCCTATAGCTATTATCCTTGGTCTGACACTGTTACCATATGCAGGTGGCCTTGAGCCCCCTCCCCTAGGAAATGTCCTAGCGGTCTTCCCCACAAATCCAGGATGATGCGGAAAGGTCAGTCTCATACCTTCAGTTAAGTTCATGTGTTCCTCAACATAATGTGCATTTTCCACAGCTTTCGCTACTGAAGACAGTTTCCACATTCGCACCACAACCCTTATCTTAGGGTTCAACCCATAGACGAAGCGTTCTACCTTTCATTGGTCATTATCCATATACAAAACATATTTGACCAATTCCATAGACCTGATTGCATATTCTTCTACGGTCATATTTCCCTGTACTAGAGCATGAAATGCTCCTACCTGTTGTTCCTAATAGTATGCTGGTAGATATTTCCTTTGGAACCTCTCCTCGAAAAGTTCCCAAGATATTGTGTCCAGGGTAAGATGCAGTTGCCTTTCGAGATTACCCCACTAGTTCAAGGCACTGTCTCTCAACTGAGAAATCTCTATTTTCTCCTTTGAGTTGGACGCATAGTCCCTTAAGGAAAAACACCATGTGATGCCTTCCAACTATGCTTCTATGTGTTCACTAGCGCAACCCCGATCAAAATCTGAAAATTTGATCTTCTACAGTTCTCTAGTGATGTCTTCGGATGGAGGTCCTCCCCCTGAATCCCTTGACACTTCTGGATTACCCGTTCCAGATGGTGGGGGTTCCACTTCGATCCTTGTTGGTTGTCGCCCCTTTAAAGTCTCATTTATGGCCTCTAAAGAGCGCAGTATGAGAGCTAGTTCTGGAAATGGTGGTGGTGGAGATGCCTGAGATGATGCTCCTCTGCCTTGATTCCATTGATTCCTAACCATCCTGTATGATTTAACCTGCATCAACCAAAGTTGTCATGGTGATTTCAAGGACCTTTCACATTTGTGCAATTTAACTAGAAAACAAGGTTAGGCATAAGTATTTTTTTTACTTGTCTGTAAACAGACATTACTCTCTTTAGGGGAGGTGTCTAGGTTAGGGTTTAAGCATCTAAGCTTGATGTCTCAGACTAAGAAAACTATTGACCCTCTCGCTTGATAGTTACGCTCTCACTGTACCCCTCTCGCCTATTCCTCTAACTTACCTTCCTAGTGCACATGAAGTCCCCTCTCGCTTATCTTGTTCTAAGTCCTTATACTTTGCGTTTACAACTAATTAAGGTGGCTTCAAACCTAATGTCAAATAAATGAGTCTAAGGCTATCCTTCGATGCTTGACTCGTGGGATTTCCTTGGTGCGTTGTACATATGCGTTGAATTGTGTGTCTCGACAGCTGCAGGTGCGAGTCTTGAGGATTGTAGAGTGGATTTTGAGCATTGGAGGTTAGCACTTGTGCATTGTGGTTATGTATTGTTTCTAGACTTCTGGTCGTATGATGTAGTGAGCTCGAGGTGATGCATTGAATCTTGGTGCTTGGATTTGACTGGTGGAATGGAATGGAGGGACTTGGCGCTTGGCTTGGTGGTTGAGGGCACATAACTCAGTGTTTGGTTAACATGGATAATTGGATATTATACTTCGGGATAGTGTTTTATGGATATTAATTTATTTATGTATAAGAATTTATTTTATAACAACTCATGTGTGGCGCATTGGTGTTTGGTTGTTTTCCAAGGCTTGGACTATGGTGAGTGGTTGTGGGTTCAAAACCCATCTGCTCCAACAAAATTTAATCTAACCCAAATTTAATCTAATCCCTGAAATCATTAATTAACTTTAAAATTATTTTCTACACTAAATAAATTTAAGCGTACAAAAATAAATAATAATATATATACATATAAATAATAATAATAAAAAAAAATCAAACTAATAAAAAAAAAGTGTGGGCATGCATGGATTCGATGTTCTCGCCTGGTTTCCTCTAGTGCCCTCCTGACCTAAACCTAACCCTACATGTACTCTCTCTCGAGCTCTCTTCCCCTAAAACCTTACACAAACTCTACCGCCTCTCCACTATTCTCTCTCCCTCTTAGCAGGCTCCATGCTCGACTCTGAGCGTTGGTGCTTGGACGTTGGCTTGTGTGTTTTGTCTCTGGCGTTGGTTGTTGGTGCTTGGGCGAGGGCTTGTGTGTTTTGTGGCTTGTATGTTAATCTTGTGAGATCCCAAGTTTACCCATTCGTGCTTGGTGTCTGGTGTGCATCGATTCCAACCAGCACTGCCAAACCCCACCCATCATGTGAAGATAAGAATGCTTGGTACATTATATCTGCATGTCCAATGCACTCGAAGCTATAATCTATGCCTCCATCCAAGATATCTTGTATCACCTCATTTATGGGCTTGGACTGGTCTTTACGCTTGTGGTTGGGCTTTGTATTGTGTATTGGCTTGTATATTGCATGCTGGTGTTGGCTCATGGGAACTTGTGCGCTGGGTTTGTGTATTGGGTGTCACGGTGGAGCATGAGAAGGAACAAATCGTGTCTTGTAGAACCTTATATTGCTAAAGCCGTGGTAAATGTATGCGTTATGGGTATTCTGGGAAGTCTTTCAAGCTCGGTGAAGGTTTTCATGTCTGGAGTTTTCTGTATTTTGTCATGGGTTGGAGATGATGAGGTGTGGACAAGACATGGAGCTCGACACTAGGCTTGTATATTGTTTTGTTTTCTCATCCTTCGACTGTGTGGATGTTTTTAGACACGTGGTGCATTTAAAATCATCCCTTGTGGGATTTGACGCTTGGCACTAGGCTTTGTGTTGTTGACTTAGTTACTAACATGTGTGTTGTGATACAGGTTCTTGACTTAGTGCTTTAGTGCCGCATAGAGCACTCTGCCCTGTGCGTAGTTATTTTTTTTTTTTATAATAATAAAAAAATTTCTTTCTGTGTGTGCAGTGCGTCTCTCATGTGCCACGACTTTGTATTTTTCATTATAGAGGCTCCCATTGTGCTACCCTTTTTCCAGTTGTCGGTTAAATTTTCCATGGTCGGATGCAAGCTCTTTTTTGGTTCTTTACATTGTGACATCAGTGTACTTTTCTGGTGTAATGGTGCGCCTTATGCTACTGTTAGCTCTAGCAGCTTGTATTTTATCTGGCATTGCTCTTTCTAAAGCTTTAACAGTTTGAATAATTGGAGATAATGCCTTCTGGCCCAACATTGTTTTATTTATAATTTTCTTTTTTATTATTTACATCAATTGTTATTGGCTGTGTGTGTGGTTGTGATGCCCTCGTGGGCTCCTCCTTGGCTACTGAGCACTGGACTTGGGTGTTGGCTTGCATGTTGATATATGACTTGTTGTTCTTAGCTCTTGGTTGATGTTGATAACTAGAGGTTTAGAGATTATGCCTTTGGGTTCAATAATTTTCATTTATATTATTGTTATTTTTTTTTTTTACATCAATTATTATACAGTTGAGTCTTTACTGTTGGGGAAGTGGACAACTGGCTTATTTGGCAGGGGTAGTGGTCCTTATTTTAGAGAATTTTGGCAAATGAAGCCTGCTTCCAAGATTTGTAGTCATAGATATGATTTGTCTCTCAAAGCTTCTTACTACTTTAGTTTTCATCGGGTTTACAGGGTTGAATCTGATTATATAAAGAAGCCAACATATGGCTTTGTTTAAAGGCATTATGCCCATAATGAATGAATTTACGACAATTTTTTATTTATTTTTCACTAAAATTCTTGTTTTAATTCAAAATTAAAGTTTTGTCTAAAGTCTTTTTAACTCACAGGGCCTCCATCCATAATTGTCTAGTTCTAGCTTCCTTCACAATTTCAATATGTGTATTATTTATATTTATAATTGTGTTAAACAATATTTTTTTTTCCAGTATGTATATTATTATTTAGATTTATATCTGTGTTTATGGGATTTTCTTGCAGGTTAGGTGGAGGTGGAGCTTGCCCGGATTTGTATACATTTATGCAACCACTCCCTCATTTTTCTATATACAGAGTGTTGATGGGTGGGTAGGTGGGCCTTTGGTCCCATATTTCAAACTACAGCTCTGATACCATGTTTAGGGACCTAAATTAATTAAGCCTAGTAAAATTCATAAATTTAAACATTAAGATTATTCATCATAAGCAATAAGCCATTTCATTCAACATATAAGCAACATAAATTAAATTTATGAACAACAATCTAATAAATTACATAACAGAATATAGATACCTCTAGTTGATGCTATTATCCCAATATCCGGCTATCCTCTCTATTGCTTTGCCCAGCCTGATGCTCTGACCAAAAGATGCCCAAAATCGACTAACCACCCAGCCAGCTAGGAGCAGCCTTTCCAGCTCCCTAGCTCCAAGATTCTGTGAGGATTCCTGGCCCCTGAGCCCAAAACTCCCAACAACCTGGTGCCCCCTGCAACAGTTCACCCAATCTCCAAAACCAAAAAAATACCCAACCCCTAAAATATAGTCCTCTCTTCCCAATTTTTCATAATCCTCTACCGTAAGCCTCTGCCTAGTCATATCTCCCTCATTCACCGCCTCATACCTTCCATTAATTCCACCCACCTTATCCCTCCATTTACTACCTTATCCCCTGTCATACGTAAAGTCTTATAATAAATAAATTAAAGTTTTCAAGACTTGAATTCTTTTTCCAAACCTTAAATGTGTTGATTAATTAATTATTAAACAATTAATAGTTAAATAAATAATTAATTAATATTATTAATAAATAATCTTGGTTTAACTAATACACACTAGGACAATTAATTATTTAAATAACTACTCTTGATAAACCCTATGCAACTATTTAACTAGGGTTATTACACCATTAGTAAATAAGTGAAATTGTTGAATGAGGAGGTTAGCATATGCCTAAAATTAAACATAAAGGTAAAATGTTCAATGTGGAGTAAAACTTTGTAAATAAGTGAGGTGTTGAATGAGGAGGTTAGCATATGCCTAAGAAATATAAATAGGTGAATTGTTCAATGGAGAGGTTGGAATATGCTTCCCCAATAACCTGTAAATGTTGATAATCAACAAATATTAACACCAAATTCTTCTAACTTTTTATATATCTCTATGTTTTTATATATATACATATATTAAAAAATAAGTATATAAAGTAAAAAAAATGATTTTATGCATATCCTTATCTTAAAAAATATTATTAAACATATATATATTGGGAGACATATCATCCCCATAAATATATCTTCAACACGTTTGCACATGTATGCTCCCCACCAACACTCACTCTAATTTGAACCCTCTAGTGGAGAATTCATATCACTCATTCTCCTGATCTTTTTCACTTCACAACTCCCCTCTTTCAATAGTTTTAGAACATTTATTCTGACAAGGCATGTCATTTGCATGATAATCGACCCATTTATGACATGTTCATTTATTAATATTCCACCACTAACTCTTGATACTTAATTGAATTTACTT
Source organism: Picea abies (assembly GCA_900067695.1). NCBI lineage: Eukaryota > Viridiplantae > Streptophyta > Pinopsida > Pinales > Pinaceae > Picea > Picea abies. The sequence goes on along the minus strand of CBVK0100603727.1, from coordinate 2,765 downwards.
TTAAGTAACAATGTTTATTATAAAAAATAAGTATATAAAGTGAACAAAATGTTTTTATGTATATGCTTACCTTAAAAAATATTGTTGAGTTGAATTTATTTTGACTAACAATGTTTATCATAAAAAATGAGTACATATAAATTAAACAAAATGTTTTTATACATATGTTTAACTTAAAAATGATTATTGAGTTAAATTTATTTTAAGTTGAATTTATTTAAAGAAACAATGTTTATTATAAAAGATAATGACGCAGGTCACACCACCCAGGCACGTCTGCTCTCACAGGATCTTCTTCGTTCTCACTCGAAGAACTCCAAGGTCCTTCTATTTCCCTATCGGGTAATCTGCACCCACAAAAATCTTTCCCCGAGGACTCCCCTTTGCTACCGGGAGATCAACTAAATCTCGCTATCTCGTGAGTTCGTGACTCAAAGACTCCCACTCTTCCTTTCAATTCTTGCGATACCCGACCTAGCGATATGGATATATCTCCTTCCTTTATTTGTGCCCTCACCGCATGCAACCGTGGGCTAGGATTAAATGTTAGTGCCTCTCGCAACTCCCACCTTCGTGAGTTTGTGATTCGAACTCTTGTGCCTCCCGTTGCGATCCTCTGAGATGCGATAGGTCAATGCTGAGCTGACTCCTCCCTCAACGGATTTCACTACTCACAACCTCGCAACCTTGCCACCTCGTTGGTTGAACTGTCGATAGTTTCTCCCTCCTATTCCGCAAATCCCCGAGATGTGAGAATTCAATGGAATGTTGACTCCTATCTCTAGGCAACGCATGTCCACCCTTCGACCATGCGGGTCCCACCTTATGCTCTTCCATGTGCCCACACGAACCTTGGTTCTCGGCACTTCGCGACTCGCGAATCCTAAAGCCAATACTTCGGGACTTCTCGCAGCGAGATCGCGACGGCTTCGTGCCACCTATATTCCACTCATTGGCTTCGCTATGGCCCATACTATCCTCCAGCTATCGGGATATCATTTCTCGCAATCTCGTGATCCCCGTGACCAAATCCTCGACTCTTTTCTCGTGAGACCCTGATACGCGATCCCACGTGTAGATCCGACGGTTCTCCTACAACCTGGATCCAATGGCTATTTTCCTTCTCGCTTCTCACATCCTCGTGACTTAGAGTACCCAATACTTGGGCTCTCACCCTGCGAACTCTTGAGTTTGTGAGATCTCTCAATATCTGCCACCTGTCCTCCTCAGATGGATGGCTCCTAGTTTTCTCTCCACTTTTCCACTCATGAAACTGAAGGACTTCCCTTTCTGTCCTCCAATGTCCGAGTCTTTGAGATGAGAGAATATCCTTACATGCATCCTCCACAACGAACGACTCTGATCTTGTAGGGTATCACGTCTCCCGATATCGATGCTCCTGTTGCACAACTTTTGGGGCTTCAACTCGTGAGTCCCCAATACACAATACCACGTGAGGATCCAACAGCTCCCGTGACTCGGAATTGACGGCTCTGCCTCTCCTGAGCTTCAAACCCTTCGGACCTTCTCGCCATAACCTCCTTGCACCTCTACAAAATCTAGTGATCCTCCAAACTTCACAAAATCTTCTCAGAGGATTTTGACCATCCATTCCTCCTTATGTAACCCACGAAATGAGAAAAGTGTCTCTCCATGAAACTCCTTCGTCGCTTCGTCAACCCGCGACACTTCTCCCCGAAATCTGACAACAGCTTCCCTACACTTACCCTTTAGTAAGTTCAAAGGTCTATTCCTCCTGAGCTTTCCCACAGCTTCAGTCTTTAGAAGAACCCTTGCATGCACTCCTTGCAACAAATCTTCAATCACATCTAAGTGTTGAAGTTCTCTTGACTCTACGCACACCTGCAGCAATAATCCTTCAATACTTCGCTCAGTTTCATGACTGAGACTCTCCTTAGCCTGCGCACTCCTTGCACGGCTTTAGCAACCCACTTTCACTTCTGAATGAATTGAGAACAAGAGTTTAACTCCCTGATCCTTTTGTCAATGTACTCCTTGCGGACGACTTCAACTGCACTCCTTGCAGGAATCCTTGCTCAAAAGAGAAACAATTGTAACTCACCTCACTTCCTCTCAGATTTCAATATCGACACATGAAACCATACACACAACATGATAACAAATGCATAACAGGAAGTAATTCTCATAAGTAGAGCATTCAACACACATACACAGAGAGAACACAAAACCATGAATCTGAATCAATTCCTTCTATTAATTCAAGATCTATACATGGATGTCTTCTACCACTCTCATCTATTCTCCTATTGTCTCCCTACTCTAGGTTATGTTGGTTTCTCTATCTATGTTACAATGAGGAATGAGGGTGTCTATATCCGTTTTCCCTCCTGCGCTCTAAAACTGTCTAATCTAAGAATTCAATTCTATATACCTGCATCTACTACTATAAATTCCTCTATCTATCTCAGACGAGAGCGTAACGCTCGAGGTCTGATTACATTTTTACCAAGGAACCTAAATTAAATGATCTCATTTATGTTTGCGTATCAACTTCAAGGGAAATTGAAAAACTTGCGTTGGACGTCTTCCAGCTGTCTTCTGCTTCCACGTTGGTTTTGCTTGTTATGAGGGATGCTCCTGCATCATACTCCCTCACTTGAAAATTTGCATGGGCTCCTGTCCATGAGCTCCTGCACGGTATGTCCATGCTTCATAATTTCTGCTTCAGTCTCCCAGCTGGCATCTTCAACTGGATGACCCTTCTGTTAGCACTTGGTAAATTT
>CBVK0100603726.1:0-16593 GCA_900067695.1 Picea abies | reverse complement strand
GGATATCCTTAATGGCTTGCAGCAGAGGTATTTTTACACATACATTTTGTAACTTATCCTCTATATATTTGTGCAAGGGTGGCTCAAGTTTCTTCTCTATAAGTCTTTTAGGGTAGGGTGGAGGATTAACTTGTTGAGGTACTCCTATGGACTGAGAAGTGGTTGGAATATGAGGGGAAGTCTCTCCTGCTACAGGGGTGGTTCGAGTATTTTCTTGTTCAAAATTATTATCATTTTCTTCTTGAATTATTACTCCAAATTTTGATTGAATTACAACTTTCCTAGATCTTAGTTGAATTTCATAGGTGGGAAAGTTTTGGACTTCTGCATTCTATACATGGTGGGTGGGTCTATTATTGGGGTTAGGAATTGGTTGGGCAGGAATTGTTGTTGGTCTAGGAGGGTTGTGTGCGGCTTGGATTTGTGGTTGTTGATTGGCGTTTATAGGTGCTTGTTGCTACTGGTTAGGGTTCAAGGGTACTATGAATTGTTGTTGTACATGCGGTGGAGGTAAAGCTTGTATTTGAGGTGGGTTAAATCTAGGTATTAATTGGGAAATTTTTGCAGGATACTGTGGATATGTCGGGTAAGAGGGACTCCCATACATAGGTCCCCGCCAACCTTGTTTCCAAGGTTGAGTTTGAGATTGTTGAGGTGTCCATTGGGGATAGGGAATTGGAGAAGGACCCCACTATTGTTGTTAATATTGTGTATTAGGGTCATAAAATGCATTGGGGTTTTGTACTCTCCAAGGCCTCCTAGAAGGGTATGTTTGTTCTTGTGAGACTCCTCCTCCCCTATAAATGACTTGTAGCTAAGAAAAAGTTGGAAATTCAGATGTGGGGTGCTCTTGTGTACACAAGCCACAAACCTCTATGAAATTTAATGGGCATTTTTTTTAGGGTGCCTATTTCTACATTTAGGACAAAAGATTGCCAAAACAACATCTTCTTCTTGCTTCTTTTTCAGTTTTAGGGTATCTAATTGGTTACTGATTGTGATCAATATGTCTTTTTTTAAGTTTTCTAATAAGTTTCCTAACTCAATTTTGGTGACAGTCCTTGAGTTTTGTCTTAAATTTATGCTAAAAGGATCTCTTGGTCCTTTGCCTGTTTTAGCTTTTCCTTTTGACTATCTCCTACAATAATCTGCAATTTCTTCAAAGGGCTTTTGGTGCACATCTCCTGAACTTAAAAAATTTAAAACTTGTATGCAGTCATCTCTAAGACCTTTCAAAAATATTGTTCTTACTACAGCTAGGTATTGGTGAATAATTTTGATTTCTGATAGTTGTATAAGAACCTTTCTAAGTAGTCTTCAGGGATTTCATCTTTGGTTTGCTGCATTTTAAAAATGTCATTTTTAGCATTATCCTTAAAATAGTTGTGATATTTCCATAAAAATGTGTCTTTCGTATGATCCCAAGAGAGAATTGTATTTTCTCCTAAGCTCATGAACCAGGCTGAGTCCTTTAATGTGGCTGGAAAGAGCTTAAGTTTTTGGGAATTTTTTGAATAGTTATAGCTTCTGCATAATATGTCAAACTCGAATAAAAATAAGTCTTGATCCTCAATTGACATACCTTTGAAAGTGGGTAACGATGACAATGGGATGTTCTTCATACTGATATTTATGGAAATATCCAAGATTGGAAACCTGAAGGTCTCAGTCTCAGTGGTTTCATTTTCATTTCCTTCTTCTTCTACCATTTCACTAGGTATCCTTCCTCCACTGATAGATGGTTCAGAAATTGGATTTTGTGTCTCTTGTAAATGCTCAATTTCTTTAGCAGATTCATGTCTATCTGCCCCAATACCGACTCTTCAGTTCTAGGTCCTTCTTCTGGAGCCTCATTGGCTTCCCTTGAACTTCCTCCTTGTAGAATTCTTTTTGCACCAATGTCAGCTGAATTAGTGTGGGGGTTTGTTTTCAAATATTTAGAACTCACAAATCTACCCTTATTATCTCTATATCTACGCATAAAATAAAAATTTGATACTTAACTCAATTAAAATCCTAATTCTATATGGAAGGTAAGAAGGCAACCCAGATTCAGAGAACCCCACTATAGTGGCGGTGTGGCTCTTCACTCGCATCTTAAACATTTTATACTCCTCCCTCAAGTAGCCATAAAATCATTCAAAAACTATGCAAACAATCTAAGCTAAAATCACTTCCTACCATTTTCAACTCCTCGACAACAATGCCAAAATGTTGTGTTTCTTATATGATTAGTATAATGCACACACTAATTATGAATCTAGGATTCGTAATCAACAGAGTTACAAGACACTAGTGAGAGAGGTAATTCTAATGTCACCAGTATAGAACTAATCTAAATTATTTATGCTAGGAATACAACAAACTATCAAACTTAAAACACACTTTGGTTTTCTTTCACAGAGGGGCTATCTACTCCATTGTGGCACATGCAACTATGAGATGGAGTCCTTTGACAAATCAACTCTGTTATTTGAACCATAAATCTAATTAATTATGCAATCACACTCTGAAAAAGGAAATCACACATCAATCATGAAGGAATAGCATGGGTAGTTTAGTAGCTAGTATATTGGTTATGTTGTGGCTCACAATAATCTATTGTGAACTTCATTAGTTCTTTTCCTAGTATGTTTGACTATTGTTGCCAACATTTATGTTCACTAAGATAAATCAAATTTATAAAAATAGAGACAAGGCATATGAAAAAACAAAGTAAGTAAACATCTTAAGCAATTATATGATCAAAATCCTAAACTGAACTATACTGCTAACATATGAAACTATTAGAGGTGATGAATTAAATTGAGAAATCAAAGCTACAACTAGTCTAACAATTACACTATCGAAATCAAATTCTAACACTAATCTACAAGAATGTTGAACTCTGTTGGGTGGTGGGCCCTTGCCGCTTTAGCAGGTCAGTGATTGAAGTCTATAGTAAGTTGGTATTTGATCAACACATCACTCTTAATCAGATCTCAAAACATGAAATTATATTATGCTACCAACTCAATCCACATCCATTCAATAATCAAGGCATCGAAATAAATGAAACTCTTTTATTAAAATCAAAATCAAGATGTGTTCTACAATATGCAATACTACTCTCACATGCTATGCTATGTTATGCTCCCATGCTTGCCATGAATATTTAAACAGTCTTAGTCTTGAAACACAAGGAGGTGAAATCTTCATCATATCAACGATTGTTAAATTTACGCACTCGGTTACATATTTTAAGCTTCATCCTCATGACACGGAGTGCATGAGGATGAATCAATAAACAAAATAGCTCAATATATTTGTGCTAGAAACTTTGATGATCTAATAAATAGTCAACAAATATCACAGGCACGATCTGGAGCTTAACTTGGCATACTCAGTTTCCTCTACTAGTACCAGATCATAACAAGTGAGACACAGTGGATAGTACTAGATCCAAACAACATGCAATTGGTTGGTACAATACTAAAACAGGCTGTGGGCATTGGTACCGGATCATGACAGTGAGTGATATACGGGTATCTGATCTCAACAAGAGGCGTTCTTGGTACTAGATTCAAACAGTGAGTGATCTGCGGGTACCAAATTGGTGTTTGGTTACCGAATTTCAAAATTCGTCAAGTGGTACTGGAATACATGGTAGGTACCAGATAATGTGAGCTGGTGCATAAGTACCAGATGGATTGGCTAACATAGGAGTTCCAGACTTGTCCAAAGGTCAGAGGCTACATATAGTAATTTTGACATTAGCACATACAATATTTAATATTCTATCTTAATAAACCACAAAATGCATGAATTCAAATATAACTTACCTCATGACCTTATAAGTGACTGGAGATAGTGTTCTTTGTCATTTATCCAAGATTAGGTAGGCCAAAAAGGTGTAAATGAGGAGTATAATATGGTGATGGGGATGCCAATTTAGAGGCTCAACAAATACCTCTGGAGATGAATTGTCATTGATCAGTAAATCCTGAAATTCTTCACATAATTGATTGTAATCATACATTTCAAAAGCATCTAAAAATTCCTCTACAAATTGAAACCAATCAATAATGTGATATGCTGGAAAAGACTCAAACCAATGTTTAATTAGACCCCTAAAAGTAAAAGCGAGCAATCTTCATAAAACCTTTAAATCATAAATATCATGCTTGATGCATTTGCACCAAAACTTGTTAAGGTGGTTTTTTGCAAATACATCCCCCCCACCATCAAAGGTGATTTTGGACAAGTGAGAGACTATCTCGTTGGGAATATTAGGTAATGAGAAGTGGAAAGTATGTTCCAACACAGTGATTTGGGGAGCCATGTGGAATTAAATACATTCAAAACAAAGACTCATGCAAGGCCATATTGTCAGTATGACATGCATTCTAGTGCATTTCAAGATGACACGGAAGAAAAATTTATAAATATGGAATTATGATAGGCTAAGGGGTAAAACATTTAATCATTAAATTTATCTCATCCCTCCTTCTAGCGCCATTTGTTGATGGGGGTTTATGACACACCGTCAATGAGAAGAGAAAATCTGGACCGTGGTTATCTATTTAACCCAAGTCGTTTGGAATAATCTACCCTGATGGGTTTTATGGCTCCGTCAACCAACTAGGATCCTAAAATAACTAAAAGATGTAAACTAACTAAAGGTATAATTCTAACAATCAGCACATTAATTACAATTTCCTAACTACCAATATTATATACAGTAAATATATACAATTACAAGGTTTAAATAAAGCCTCATGAAAATGATTGTTTTCAAATAATGAATCCAACTAAGGTGAAGAATAAACAAAATTGTTCTAGTACTATAACTAACAAACTAATGAACAATACATGAATAAGATTGAAAATGATATAACAATAATGGACAAAGCATTTAACGTTTGAATGATGCAATCATTATTCATTAGCAAATATTTTAAATTGAATAAATAATAAACTAACTAACCTTACGTTGATCAACAGTACTAAGCTAGATTTGTCTCTCTATATTTATATAAGCTCCTCTTAACTTGTGTCAAGTGTAAACATATGAAAAAAGAAAGCATGATACTTCCTAAAAAATATCAAAGAAGTCTTTTATATTCCGGAACAAATCTATGATGACAGAGAGACAAATGATTTTATATCATGTGACTTTAGAATGTCCAATACTAAAAATGAAAGAAATTCCAATTCTCAGTCAATGGTATTACCAGCTACCTAGCATTAGATGTAAACTCAAAATATTTGAATAAACGATCAGCCACATATATCAACTGAACCAAAATATAATGAACTGCATAAAGAAAAACATGACATAAAATATTATATGTAGAACAGGCTAAAGCTAGTTCGATACAAATAAATTTCACATCTAGAAATAACATGAGAAAAGAATGAAACATTCCATAGTCTACACAGGACGAAACCCAAAGAGTAAACTATTTTCCAATACAGTTTAAAAAAAATAAGTCCATCATATGGCCTGAGAGGAATCTCCCCTATCACTGGGCAAGTAGTGCTATTTAAAAAAAGTTCAAGATATGTTTCTCATATCTTCTAAGATAGAGACAGATTTATCTTTCATAAGGTCTGTACTAAAAATAACCAAAAATAGGTCTGATGTAACAACCATTTAAAATAGTTACATAATCAAGATATTCTTGAAACTATTTTCAAATAGAAACTTGCAAATATGAAGCATCTCCAATGATTTACTTGTCCCATCAATATTTTCCAATCGATCCCCTTCACACCTGAGAAGAAAAATGAAATTTTAATTTAGAAAAATGCAATCTAATAAACTAATTAAACACAAGCTATAGAATCTATGATTCTATAGCTAGTCACATAAAACAAAATAGAACAATTTATGTTATAACAAAAAAAAAAAAAAAAAAAAAAACGTTCATTCCAAGAAATTTGTTTACCCAATAAACATAAAAAAAAGAGGCATCTGATAATTCAAATTCATAACAACTTTGAAGTTGGAAGATTTTTTTATAACAATATCCCCTAATTTCTTGAATCTTTTATTTTCCTAAAGAAGATTTTGCTGCAATTCAGATCTCAAATCCCGATCTTCCCTTTCAAGATCTCTAATTTTCATCAACGTCTGGTTACGACACACTTACAAGTATGGGATGTCTGTGTAGTATCTCTGAATCCATCTTGAACACTCATCATAATATAAAGGTTCCAGATATGGGAGGGGATCAAGACACATATGCAGGTATATAACATTGGCATAACACCTCTATTCCCACAAACGATAGCCATTAGAATTCTTAGGACCTGAAATGTGTTTTAGGATACTGGTTGTTCTTATCAGAGGGGTTTTTATTCCTCAAGGTAGGGCTAATAACTGATAGGTTTTTAGATCCACAAGAGAAGATGGGGAAAGGATTTCCTCAAACAAAATAGATTTTATGAGAAATTGATCTTTAGAAAACTAGGCATATATCTGAAATCAGTTTGTTTTTGAAGAAATTGTCCGCGTGGAAGGTAAATGACCCCGTTTCAACAATGGATTTTTAACATTTTTGCCAAATTCATAACCATTTTCTCAACATTCATCCCGCAAAATCATGTCTCTGTTATACAATTATGGGTTTGAACTCTGTTATATTATCATGGGTATGGAAAACCTCAAGGCCATTCATTTCTACACTACTACATGAGCCATGGTTTCAAAGGTAAACTAGGAGGCAAAGAAAAATTATTCATGAAGGGGAAAACATTGTGACACCAATAGATCAAACCAATATACAACGAATGAGATTGGCTGAATGTACCTGATGTCAAGCACAAATTTGAAGGTTTGGGAGTATTCTCCCATTATCTCCCACTCCAAGAACTGATTATTTCCTGTAAGCAAGAGGCCATGGATATCGAACAACAAGAAACCCATGTAACCCTCGCAACTTGCCACGAAATAACAACCCAATTTCGAGGAGATTAATACACATAGTGTAATGATTCTTTTTGTTGGTGGACAGGTCAGGGTATATGAGGTTTTCATCATTAACCATTAAATTATGATATGACATATGTAAGTGTTGAAGGTTCATATCAAAAGGTTAAGAGAGGTGAGGTTTAAACCTTGTCTCCAATTCGTTTATTAAACATATTAAACAAGGTTTCAATGCATTAACCCATGGATTCTTTTAAACGAGAAACCCATACCCTTTTTAAGATAGAGATAAGTTACTAGGAGGAGGTCCATACTTAGTCTAACAATTTAATTCATGGTCCTTTAATTAACAACAAGTCTTCCAACTAGATATAGACTAATTGAAGCGGGAAAAAAAAGTTACAAACTAATACAAAGGGAAAATATTATGAGATTTAGGTTGAATGTTTGCACAAGATAAAGGTCTCAATTTCATTCTTTGCAGTCATGAAATTAAAAAAGAGAAAGAAATCAACAAATCATACGATAATGTTCTCGTAATAATAAAATCCAAATTCAACAATAACACCTTCACAAAAGAGACCTAGTCAATCTAATGCAAATAGATATGTTGGACAAGAAGTTTAATAAGTGATTTTGTGTTTCAAAGGGAAATGAAAACAAAATGCTAGTTGGGAAACCAACACCTATGGATGGTTGAGATGAATTGGATTGGACCACATTCACTTGCAGAAGAGGGAGGAGGTTTGGTATTGGTATCAGTATTTGATTGTGTGGTAGACTATAGTTTTACAGAACCCACTATTCCATCAACATGAGTTCATGGGGATGATTTTGATGGATCAGACAATGGTCAAGGAGCATGAGGGATCATATCGTATAATGTTCCCGACTGGGAATATAGAAGGTGTAAATATTGGGCATGCATGATGGCCTTCTCCTCAGTAACAACACATCCCATAGCGACATCTCTAGCGATAGTAAAGAAAAGTGACTTCGTAAACCAACCTATTAAGAGTTTATCTAGAATGGTATCTTTAATTAACCATTGTTTCCTCCTCCACTCATGTATATGATTAGAAATTTGAGTGGAAGAGGATTTCCTAAGAGAATTCAAAATATTTGTACCAGTTTCATACCAAATGGGAAGTTGGAAGTGAGTAAGAAATTCCATGGAAATAGAATTAAAATAGATAAAGGAGCTCCGTGACAGCTTAATATACCATTTTTCCATCGAAACTATGAGCGTTCTATGGAAAATTTGTAACTGTTCATGAAATATTCCATCAAGGAGTTCGAAGAACATCAGATATGGAAGGTCATTACATGGTTATTAGGATATTCCCTAGGTTTTCTGTCGAACTTGGGAATGTCTGAAGGGAGTTTGGTAGGGATGGGAGGCCAAAATGAGGAATGATATATAGGATCATTGATCAAGCATGAAAAATATGGCAGATCCAACGTAGCCAAGAATGGAGGTTGTTGGTTGACCTGTTGATACCAGTGATAATTATGTGGCATGGGAGCACTAGTAGGACCATACACAGGTTGTGATTATATGGGAAAACCAGATGGTCATCGTACATATTATGGGTGACCTAAAGTACCCCCTATTTAATTTGGTTGAATTTATTTTACTCCCATATACGATGGTTCAGGGAGTTGTTGTAGTGGAATCATGGGTTTCATGGGCTGATTGGGAAAATTTCCTTACCGAGGAATTCCCACCAGATTAGGTTTACCCCGTAAAGGATTTGAAACTCTTGGATATGGTTCTCTAGGGTACAGGCCTATAGTAATAGGTATGGAAGGACTTGCATGGGAGTTTTTCCCCTAGGATGGTTGTTGTTTCCCCCACATAGGAGCTTCACCCATGGCCAAGAATTTCCCTCCAGCTAGAAGTTTCCCCACAATGAAGGGTTGGCCTTCAATTGAAGATTGACCTCCAATGAAGGGTATAGAAGAACTCCCCATTTGAAAAGTTGGAGATGTAGGATGAGTAGATTGTGTAGTTGGGGTTTTTTGGATATCTTAACTATTGGCCATATGACTGATGGAATGACCAAGTAAAGCACTTTGTGTATTCATATGCAAGACTAGTGAAGCATGAATATTAACCGACCCATGTGGAAAGGGAGATGTATTTTCCAGTGGTTGTGTCAGAGTAACTCGGGTCACAGATGTTCCTAATAAAGAATAAGAACAAACAATAGTAGATTGTGCTCTTGCAAGATCAACTACAAGAATTGGGAATGGAGGAGGTTAAATTCCCAATGTAAATTCAAATGTTAGTGGGTTCATGCCAAAAGATTTCCTAGTGGCTGAATTGGTCAGAAAATGGTAAGAAGAATAAGCATAAAAAAATGTTGTGGATGGTTTTTAAATGAGTAGTGGACCAAGTGGATCATTCAAAGGAGTATTTTTTGAGGTACCATGCTTTCCACGAAGGTTGTGACTGGTTCTTCAGAGTGTTGGTCACTTCCAAGAGCTACACTCCTTGTTTCAAAAGTTATTACTTCAACTGTTCCTTTGCTAGAAGGGTTTTATGGAGGCTCTTGCCCCTAAGGAGGTAATCCTTTCATTCTATGAGATCTGTGAATACCTAGGTTGAACATCAAAGATTCACGAAGAATTGAGACCAAATGAACCAGTAACACTCAAGAAAATATCCCAATATACGTTCTTTCCACTACGATTGGTAAATCCTTGGAGGGGTAATCTCCACTGATCTTCCACATGCAACCTCATGTTTATCCCCTATGTTAGAGGGGGTTCTCGGGTATTCCTATACAACAATTGGATTTTATCACTCTTTAGTGTTCTACAATATTGTTTAGTAGTCTTGGACAATTTACTCACTTTTCCTAGTCTAAAGGCCCTAGCTCTAAACTATTGTTGGTGTACTATAAATAAAAAATGTTTAGTTAATTTAATTAAAATTTTGGCTAATTTTAATGGTCGTTTTTACTTAGAAAGGTCCACGGATATAAATTAATGATGTGTGAGACTCAACTCCAATATAATTCAAAAAGAATTAAATGCAAGCATTTCTTTTCGATAAATTCTATCTACGAGAAGCATAATAGTTATTTTCTTCTTAATATAAACAAGCACTCGATATCATTTAACTTTTCAATTTTCCTCTCTAAATGGAAAGAATAATGATTTCAAACTAGAAAAAAATGTTTCCAAAATCCTAAAGAAAATGTGAGCCCTTTTCAACTATATACCAAAACACTCTAACTATGCAAAATCACCCAAGGAAATATTCAAGCACAAGAATGCCTTTAATGCAAAACCCAAGCTTTCAAAGGTAAAAAAAAACGTTTTTCAAATAACTTGAAAAAGGATTGCACTCTAAGATGGGGTGCAAATCGAGAGAGTTGGATTTGTTTAAGCAATTGAAGAAAATATAAAGGAACACCCAAAATATTTTTAAAAACAAGTGGACTCTCTCACAAAAGTACCATCAACACTAAAATATCGAGGGAATGAGATTAGATGACCTAAATTGTACGCACAAAAAAGTGCTTTTAATCAAATAAACGAAATGGCACATAAGAAAATAATTCAAAATGATTTTGAAAAAATGTTGTAGCAATAATTGTTGGGATAGATTTGAGAGAGATCTAGAGGGGTGGAAAAAAACACAGTCATAGATCCTGGCTTCGTTTGAAGGATGCCCCTTTAAAATATGGCTTTTAGAGCATGTTCTCTCCTTGTTAATGACCACAAGGTGACCACAAAGCACTGGTTTCTCCTTGTAGAGGGATAGAGGATGACCACAAGGTGTTGGTCGCTCCTCGTAGTGTAATTTTTCAAGGTGGTCGCTCCCTACGGCGGAGAAACAAGTGACCATAAGGGTTGGTTTTCTCTTTGTAATGGAGAATCTTGCAACCATAAGGTTTTGGTCGCTCTATGGGAATGGACAACTCGCGACCGCGATCATGCAAGTGAAAAAACTAATAGATCTAAAGCATATATATCATACACCTATCAGGAAATTATTCACACATTAAGATTCGTGTAGTACCTTGTGTTCGATGGCAAGAAAATTATTCACACATTGGGATTCATTTAGTACCTTGGATTACATTTGTCCCCATTGATGGTTTTCTCAACTTTCTCAACAATATTCATTATTGGTTGTTATTCAGAGGGTCTCTTTATTTCTTTATTTACATCTATTGCATGCATGGAACATAATTTCTGGTGGTACTTACAATATTTCATCTGAGTCCTTCCAAATCCTTGACCTTCTGCTACTCCTCGTGTTGGATGATGGGGGATGCCTTAATTCCTTCCTTCTAGCAGATATCTTCTTGTCGAATTCAAAAGATATTACTTTGGGACAAGGATCTAGATTCATTTTTAGTACCTTGGGGCTTTCAGTCATCAATGAAAGGTTCCCTCACTATTGAAAGTGGAAATAAAACAATGTCCCTTGATCAAAAGATTCTACCAAGTGTTTGACATCAGATCCTCTATTCACACTTGTTAGATTGTGCTAGGTACCTTGACGCCCATTATCATTATAGGCGGGTTGTCTTGGATTTTTTAACGATATACATCAATGATTGGTAATCAAATGATGTCTCACTAATTTTGACTTCAACACATCTATTTGCATAGTGTAGACTCATACCACGATTTTTGGGTTGAATACCTCGGGAATATAGTAGCATCACCTCTTTCATCCTACTACCCGGGTTGCAATTGGATAGTACCACTCTACACATTGGTACTTGTGAAGGATCAATTTTCCATCTCTTTCCCTAGATATCCTTCATTGATTCTAAGACATAGATCCACTGTGTATTTGTTCGTGGCTATGATAATTGTTTGACATGGATCCATCATGCTTATTTTTCCTAGCCATGATCATTGTTATATATACATTCTACATGGATCCACAATGTACTTGATTGGAAACCATTCTTATCATCTAACCTAAGCATGGGCATGTCCTCCTTTGGAATTGAGTTGTTCTGAATTGTTTCGGTGTCAGTTGTTTTACTTATATAGAATTATGGAAATATTCACCCTTGGCTAACTGCTCTTCAAGACTTATAATGTATTTCATCCATCAAATTCTCTTCTAACCTCACACACTAGGGGGCATATGTTATAGCATCAAATGCCACCTCTAAATATTTGATGCTCTTGTTGGTCTTATCCCTATCCTCCTTATAGACAACTATTCCACATACCTCCTTGAGTCCTTCTAAAAAACTAAATTTTCAAGGATGTACGTTCCCTCACTATTATGATACCCGTGTACATGCAAGCTACTTAAGGGACACCCATGTACATGATAATAAATGTTAAAAAATATATAAGTATGCCTAAATTAATGATGAGTTATGAGATTGGTTAGTTCTCTAAATCCTTTTTCTTGTACTCAACTGTCTCTAACTGATTGGAGACCACATAAAAGGAACATTTTCCTTATGGAGAAGGGTAAAGATACTTTGCACATTCAATAAAACACTCATCCAACTATTCCTGCCAAGTCTGTAAGCCCATTTTATCCTTGTTGTTGTTGATTTCTTGAACCAGAAACCCTTGTTTCTAGTTTCCCTCTAATTTCCAACCTTTTCTTGCCAAGAGTTTCTCTCTACACTCTCTTTGGGCTTGTGGTGACTGCAGTTTCATGAAGATCCTTATAGCATGAATTAGGGCAGAGGAATCTAGGATCTCTTTCGATGAAACACCCCATCGAGAAGACCTATAAGTTGTAACTACGTTTGAATATCCTTATAGAATGAATCAAGGTGGAGGAATCTAGGATCTCTATCGACAGGGAAACACCCCATCGAGAAGACCTATAAGTTGTAACTACCTTGCTTCTTTTCATTAATAATACATAAAAATCATTCCTTCGAAGTATCTTTTGTTATTATTGTTCATATTTACAATGATTTTGTATACATTCCACTAGAATACTAATTGCTTTGTTCTTTTTCGTTATTTTACATAGAACCAATAGGAAATTATTATTATAGCTACCTCTCTATATAGATATACTTGTTCAAAGTTTTTTTAGGTTGCGAAGGAACCCTTTGGAAGGAGCAAAAGGTGTCCATCAATCAGGAACAACACCAAACGTTGGGATCTTGGTGATTCAATTTTCCTCTTTTTCAATAATTTAGTAATTCTTATGATTCAATTATTTTATCTTAGTTTGGTATTCTATTTGGAATGTACTTTATATATAGTCATAGGTATGCTGCATTATATCCCACTACTGTGGGGGATTTTCCCTAAAAATATCCAGGCATGGGGGGTACTTAGAAACTCCATGAGAACAATTGGATATCCTAGACCCACAACTCTAAGAATTATTATCTCTCTTATGCTAGAGCCCTAGAAGGGAAGTGGGATAGCCTAAGGGATTGTGGTGCAGATAAGGGGGTACACTTCCTTAGGTTGTGCAAGCTGAGAGGGATGAGATATTTTTGGTAGGAGTTGTTGTTGGAGTTTGGTACCTTCGCCTAGTTTAAACCTAGTAGTGATTGTGAGACCTTAGTTTTCCTAGAGAGAGTTCCTTTTCCCCAATGGATTCATAGCCCCAACTTGGGGGTGACTTGCTATTGAGAAGGCTAGAACAAGAATGTCTATGGTTGGGTGGAACATTTGAAGTCTAAATTCAATTGATTCTATTATATAAGATACATGTTATAATTATATATAATCTATATTTCTATTATAACTTACCCAACTCCATATTGAGCCATGTTACTACAATTTAATCTTTGTGTATACTATTCATTTTGAATTTCTTTTCAAACAGGTTCATATTTTCCATAATTTACCAAATCTGATACCTTACAATAATATGCCCTATAAGTGACACAATTATCCTACAGATGACACAATTATGGAAAAAAAATAACATGAAATACCATGCATAATGACATAACATACATAATTACTCATGTAGATTATTTATTAATCTTAACATCAACAATTAAACACATGAACACACTTATTTTGTGTTCATATATAAGCATAACAATTTTGAATGTTCTATTTCTACGAGAGGTATTTTGTACTCTTTCATTATTGATTGATTAATATGTATATAAGGATATTGATGTAATGGGTATGTGATATATCAATCAATGATGGTTTGGATACATGGGTGGTGTCATTTGATTACATGATGATTACTATTGTTATTAAGCAAGTGTGAGCTCTGATAGTTTGGAAAGATGGTTTGGATACTTGGGTGGTGTCATTTGATCACATGATGATTACTAATGCTATTAAGAAAGTGTGAATTGTGATAGTTTGGAAATACCAATAGGAATATTTGGTGGAAGCATGATTTATCTAATAAATTTGCATTTGATGATTTAGGATAAAGGTCATTGAACCATAAATTATATTGCAATTTCTTGTTTCAGACAAATTTGGGGATGGAGTCTGAAAAAAAAAATACCAAGGGTAACTTTTGAAATGAAGAACTATGATTAGATCATGTTATGAATGTGTCATCAAACTATTTGATTTGAATTTTTTTCATGCATGTGTACGATACAAGGTAAATCCTTTCTAGATCACCAACAAATGAGTGTTGTACTTGACTAGGAGGCTTTGTTTTTGTTTGTCCTAGAATGATTTGAGGAACTTCTACTACCCAATCAACCCTCAATAATGAGTATCAATTCTTTTGTTGAACAACTTGGTTCAAGGACATAGTAGTGGTGTTTACCCACTTGGCCTAGAGGATGTGTAGTAGTATTTTTTCCACCCATTTAGTTTGAAGGATGAACCATGGTGCTCGGTTTTCCTACTCCATCCCATGATAGAGGTACAAAGTATATATATAAAATATGTGGGATAAGAAAGTCAGATAGGCTAACTAACCTACAATTTTATGAGTGGTGTACCCACTATCTAGGAATAGAGGCAACATACTTACCATGAGTACTTTCACTATGGGGATAGGGGATGCAATCCCGTATTTCAAAATTTATGGTGAGGGGGAACATAGTAAGTGTTAATTCCTTATCCGCAACAACATGTACTTCCATATTTCTACAAGTAAACCCCATGATAAACTTAAGTCAACTAAAAGTTACCCATTTTTAATGTGCTCTTCCGATCTCTTATCCGCAACAACATGTACTTCCATATTTCTACAAGTAAACCCCATGATAAACTTAAGTCAACTAAAAGTTACCCATTTTTAAGAGGAAAGTCAAAATACTATTATTTTAATGGATAAATCAAAATTAATGAATTACAGTAAAACATATTGGAGAAATAATGCCAAGGGACACATAAGGGAAGGATTGTTCACCATTTAAAAAAAAATAACATAAAAATACAATTGATGGTGAAGATACCTTCATGGATATGGATTTTGGGGGGATACTGAAAGAGTAAGGAAATACTATCAAAATTCTACCAAACTAAGAATAAACTAAAATGAAATGGGCAATTGTATCTAGAAGGAAATGTTGAATACTAATCCCCTTTCATATTTACAGTGACTAACCTAACATGTCCAATAGCTAAAAAACCCACTTTTAGTAGAATACCAACTACCAATTGTATATATAATTGGTGAAATATGGTTTATTCTCTTGGTTATGATCCCACATAGCATAGGTTTTCCACAGAGAAAAGTTATTCCTATGTATGATAGGGTGGAAACTAGTTGGAACACAATGAGTTAGTAAAAGCAAGGAGTTGGTCATTGTAATACATATACAACTATTGGATTTGAAATCTTGGTTAGGTATAACTTGTGATTATTTATTTATCTTACTAATGATTGTTTTTTCAACTAATAAGTGAAGTGTTGAAAAATGAAAGGAGTAAAATTACTATTCCATGATTATTAATTTACTTTTTGTGTTTAATAACTAGGTAACTAATAGTTGGTTGTAGCTAAAATACTTAATCCTTGATTCCATACTTAAAAATTAATATCATATATCATCCATACTTAAAAATTAATATCTAATATCATCCATACTTAAAAATTAAATTAATACATAATTGATAATTCGATGCATAAGTAATACACAAGTTAGTTTTAGTTATATGTTTAATGTACACCAATACTAACTTCTAGATTGAATGTGAACTCATCCTTAGTTTTCCATTCCCTTAAATGTTATATGTGTTGAAGGATCTCAACAAAGTGTTGTACATGGTGGTAAGCAAAATGTTTGGTTAAAATTCTTAACCAAAGAGTCGTCACTTTGGATTTATTTGTCAAATATGTGAACCACTTGAAGTAATAGGAAATTTAGTTAACATTTTAATATATTAATGATGGTATGTTAGCTTAATATATGCACGTGTTGAAAAACAATATTTAATAATAAATACATTTTTCATTGAAGAATGAGTATGTTTATGAAGTTGACCTTTAAGGAATAGTTACATATGATTTAATATATTAAATTTTATGATTTATTATACATAATATTTAATATGATGTATTTGAATATTATGACCTAAAATGTTATATTTTTAATATGTTATATTTTTAATATAAATTGATTGTCAATATCTATATTTATATGATATTTTTTTTATAAACCAATTATATGTGTCTTTTCCTCATTGAGAGTATGGCTATGACTAAGTACCTAATGTATAAGAACAAGCTAAACAACATGGAAGACAAGAGGCTACTTAAAATTGCTTCAAAATCAAGT
>CBVK0100603725.1:0-16593 GCA_900067695.1 Picea abies | reverse complement strand
TACACTCTTTCCCTACACGACGCTCTTCCGATCTCACCAAGAATTTGTCAACTACCGAACATAACTATACTACTATGGGACGTGAAGGATTTCCAATGGTGTATGCTTTACAAAATTTTAGACATTATTTGTTGGGATCTCACTTTAAGGTGTACATGGATCATTTTTCACTGAGATACCTAGTAAATAATCCATTTTTGGGAGGGAATATATGCAGATGGATACTATTTTTCCAGGAGTATGACTTTGAAGTGATTGTGACGCCAGGGAAGTTAAATTAAAGACATGATCACTTTTCATACATATTATCAGGGAAATACGCAGGAAACTTGTATGATAGTATACTAGACACACATTTGTTTGTAGTACAGATGGTTGATGATTATTTTAAAGAAATAGTCTAGTTCTTGAGCACAGGAGTAGCCCCACCCAAATTTATAGTTCTGAAGAAGAAGCAATTAGTAGTAAAGGCGGTAGATTACCAACTTATAGCAAGAAATTTGTTTAAGTTAGGTGCAGATAGTATTTTGTGACGATGTGTATTGGAGCACGAGAGACCTTTGATTCTAGAAGAGGCACATGAAGGAATTACGAGAGGCCACAATGCATGGAAAGTGACAGCTCATAAGATTTTGCATGAAGGACGTTGGTGCCCCACCCTTCATAAGGATGCTAAAGATTTCTATCGGACCTGTGATGGTTTTCAACGAGTTGGGAAGCCTTCCAAAAGCGGTGATATTCCTTTAGTACCACAAGTTACATTGCAGGATTTTGAGAAGTGGGAAGCTGATTTTATTGGAACGATTAACCCACCAAAAAAGAGGTCAGGAGAAAGATACATGATTACTACAATGGATTACTTGACCAAATGGGATAAAGCAGAACCTGTCATAGATTGCAGTGTGGAGACTATTGTGTGGTTTATGTTTGAGAATGAGGTTACAAGGTTTGGATGTACAAGAATTTTGATGAGCGATCAGGAGACTCATTTCCTGAATAAGATGATTGCTTCTTTGACAGAGGAATTTCATATTCATTGTCAGAAGATCCCACCTTATCATCCTTAGGAAAATGGAATAGTGGAAGAATTCAAAAATATTTTAGAGCATGAATTGACGAAGGTATGTAATGCAAGTCAATATGATTAGGACTTGAGTATTCCTACAGTTTTATGGGCATATCATACTACATGCAAGAAGTTGACAAGACAGACACTATTTAGATTAGTCAATGGCCAGGAAGTAGTTATTGCTATAGATTTCATTGTGCCAAGTCTGCACATTGTTGTTATTACGAGAAAAATCTCTCTATGGCTAGGGGAAAACCACAACAGACGGAAATGACTGTAGAAATAAACTATATTATCAAGTATTCTATATAAACAAATATGCTAGCAAGACAAGATAAAATGCCTACCTCGTCCATACGTTCGATGAAGTCCATCACTAAGCACTTGACCCAAAGAAATATACCTACAACTAGTCCTCAAAAACCAATCAAAGCAAGAATATGCTGAAAATATATGATGTTAGCACATTCAATAGCATAATCCATTAACATTCATAACAAATATGCCCATGGAATAATAATTCAAATATTTGCAAGATATCAATTGGATGGGAAAAGAGTATTTCTATTAATATATGATCAACATAAGTGAATAATTTATAAACTTTTATGTCGACACAATTCAGAACTGAGAAACTAAGTTCCTTCCAGCTAGGCCTCCACCACTTCAATCCTCCACCAAAGGCAAGCTCATAGAAGATAGACAATGAAGTTCTCAACTAATAAGGGAAGAGCTTGGGGGTTGAACACTGTGTTCAAACTTAAAGGATAAAGGGATGCAGACTCAATATGAAGTGAATAATTCCTCCAGAGTAACTTTTCTCTCAAAGTTGAATTATTTATCCTCTTCTCCATAGCTTAGAATTGGCCAATTTATAGCCTTCAAATGGACCTTAAGGACTGAGTCGAAACGTTTCTAGTATATGAAAGGCCAAGGATCATTGATCTCCTATCGTGACATGGAAACCCGACAACATTTTTCATTTTTGGGCACAAATACCAATGTACAGGAGACGTAGTGGTGCAACTTGTGTATATGCATGATGTATAGTAGGTAACGTGCGTATATGTGAAAAAAATGTATTTTTGGCTCTGGAATTTGCAAAAAGGGATGAAAATTCTGCATAGGGAAATGGAAAAAGGCCTTATGTGCAAGAATGCATAGGGTGAGGAAAATATTTCTATAACAGATGCCCCCTAATTTTTGAGGTCAAAGGAGTATCTGCGATGGCTGAAATACATTAAAAAACCAAAAAGAGAAGTGACGGGGAACCAACAGGAAGAACTATTTGCTCATTACAATGTGTAATGACTTTGCATACATGGCTGCCAATTTGAATTACACTGCAGATCCATGTGAAAATATACCAAACAACTATTAGTGGAAATGAATAGGAAAATACAAATGCAGTTACATGCCAAAGGATGCCATAGTCACGAACAAGGCCTAGTAGAACCAGTATCAAAAATTAATCTGAAGATATCTGTATATAATGGAGTACAATCTGATCTCCCATGATCACTACAGTCATATAGGTATTGTTCCAATGAAAACAAAGCAACAACTTAGGAAAGATACGACCACATATTGATGTCTTCAAGTCTTCTACACAATCCACCAAATATGAAAGTCGACATCATGTGAATAAAGGAGTTGAGGTTGAACACAATGAGACATCATTTGATTACTGGTCATTGAGGTATACCGTTAAAAAACGTGAGACAACCTATCGATGATGAAAGTAGGTATCAAGTACATTATTACAAGTGTGAATAAAGGAGTCGGGGCTGAAAAATTGAAGATTCCATCGATCAAGATATATTTATGTATTCCCAATTGTCGATGGCAAGAGAACCTACCACTAATGACTACAAGCCTCAAGGTACTCATAAGAATCTAGATCTCATTTCCAGAATAGATGAGCTGAAGTCGATGGAAGGAGACCCGCTGGGAGGATAGAATTAAGGAATCTCTCATCATTCAACAAGAGGTATAAAGCATGAGCTTCATGATTTGGAGGAAATCAGACAAAGAACATGTTCACGAACCAATGACCCTGTGCGTATTTTGCATGTGCCAAGTGAAAGAGGTACATTAAAAATACCCTCTAAATAACAACCAATGATGAAAAATAATGACAAAGGTGAGGAAACCCACCAATAAGGCTAATGGAATCCAAGACACTGCACGAATCCCAATGTGTGAATAGATGTCTTGTCGTCAAAGACAAGGGAAACCACCTAGTCAATGACCAATGATGAAATGTTGATTGTTGGGTTCAAGGTTACCTACCAATGAGGAAAGTAGGGTCAGGGTGCATGATAGAATGACAACATCATGTGATTATGAGAGAAAATGAGGGTATGGTCAACATGCAAAGTCAATATTTTTGAGGAATGGCCGACACAGATTGATAGACATCCTTTGAACAAGAGCATGAGACATATGGAAGACTCTGACAACATAGACTCAATGATGAAACCATGATATGCAGGAGGCATCAATCAAAATCTCCATAGGTACTGGAAGAATAACTAGTCAGTGGAGGAAACTCTTTGTAACGAGATCATCTCCCTAAGGCCATGCTAAACCCAAAATTATTATGACAAGTGGACTCAATAAATTTTTTCTTTGTTCAAAGGAAACATGACTGCTACCAATATAAGATAATACTCCCTTCCTGCCTGTCGTTATTTTTTTTCATAGGCAAATGAATTCTATGATATAGAGGAGGAAACACATGTCGCAAGTAAGCAAAACTAGTTCCATCAATGGAACATACCTATGCTCAATGCAAGGAGGTGCATAAGAGAGATGGACACTCAAGGGAATGTTCCCTCCTGAGTATAGGGTGTCAAATTGTTAAGGATATAAATGAAGCTTTGCTTGGTTGAGGATGCAAAACTGCTGAGGAAAATGATTTATAACACAAAGCGACAACTGGCTATAGGCTCAATACTACAAGCAAAGGCATGAGATGCAATCACAATTTAACGCCAAAAAAAATTTCCTTTTTCATAATCATAGTCTAATTGATGTGAAAAAGGGATAAATTTGTACCAAATAGACATCCTTTCAAATCCAATTTGTGAGTGTGAAAGAGACAAGTTCACTCGACAATCTTTTCACTTTTTGAAAATGAGTCGAAAAAGAGCTTAACTAAGACTCATGACCTTTCAAGTCCAATTTAATGAGTGTGAAAGGGACAAATTCACTTAGCAATATTTTCATTTTTTAGATGAGTCGGAAAAGATCTTAACTTAGACTCATTGAGAGGTTTCTAGGCATCATGTCACATGGGAGGCCAAGGCTCTCGTGTTGGACTTATGTGGAATGTGAGTATCTTACGAATAGCTGACATAAGTTTCAAAAAACCCAAATCTCTCCAAGTCAAGGAGGATAAAGCGCTAGAGGAGGTTATTGTATCCGTGATGTATCGAATGATGTCTCTTACTTTAAAGGACATAGGTGGAAGTATTGGATACCCCACAAGACCATCCTAATCAAAGGGAACTTCTTCGGGAATTGAAGGGAGAGTACTCAGAGAGAGTCAAATTGTCTCTTGTTCAGAAGGTGCAGTACTAGAAATGATAATGACATAGTATAGAAGGTCAAGAGATGCATAACCCCAAAAAATAGGGGTGGTTTCGGTTGAAAATTGCATCGACACAACCATTGGTTGAAAAGGATGTGAGAAAACAAGGTCAAGAGATGCATCACCCTTGACAATGAGGGTGTGGTCAGTAGAGGATTGTAGAGGCATGATTGTCATGTCAATTAAAGGAGAAACATGGTGTCAGGAAACCACAAATTCCTCAGAACCCAAAGGACCCTTAGTTGAGCCCCACACTTCTGGTATCCCAGAAGTAGCAGGACACAAAAGAGTAAGGTGATTTCCTTCACAAGTCCTACAAAGGAATTTAGGCTTATGTATGTGATGTCTAGGCTTCTCAATCGTATGAATTCCCCCAGTGTCATTCACAATGGCTAGTGGCATGCTCTCAGTGTAACTATCAGAGGTGAGAGAGTCATCTCTGACATGATGTATAGAGGTTGGAGATATGACATCGATATGACTCATGGCGACTAGAGTGATGCCCCTTATGTGACTAGCAACGGTTGGTTGTGGGTCTTTAACATGACTTGCAGAGGTCATCAACCAATCTCCAACATCACTAGCATAGGTTGGTGATGGAGCTCTATTTTGACTAGTATTGACTATATTAGCGGTGGTGGGTTGTGTCAATTGATACCAAGGTCCAGGGAAAGATTAGATTTGAAACATTGCAGGTTGGGAAGGGTCCTAGTTTACACCATGTCCCTGTCCAAAAGGGTAGTATCCTCCACCTAAATGATCCATATAGGTTTGTACGGGCATGATCACTGAAGCATATGTCTGTGAAGAGACAAAAGTATGATAAGCATTGTTCAAGTGAGGATATATGTTGTCCCCATGTGAAGGGGTTTCCTGAAGAGGGTAGCTCGAACTGTAAAATTGATTCCCTCCATATGAAGGACCCGTGGATATATGGGGACCCTCAATGGGGAACGTGTTTGTAAGAACTGGCATGGTGGGAGAAAGATACATAGA
Organism: Picea abies; assembly: GCA_900067695.1. Taxonomy (NCBI): domain Eukaryota; kingdom Viridiplantae; phylum Streptophyta; class Pinopsida; order Pinales; family Pinaceae; genus Picea; species Picea abies. The sequence goes on along the minus strand of CBVK0100603725.1, from coordinate 10,933 downwards.
TGGGGTGCAATAAGTATAATAACCACCCATCTGAGTACTGGCTCCTGAAAAAACATAGCTAGGACTGGATCCATAAGAGGGGAGGTTCCAACCTCCCATAGTGAGAATTGGTTGAGGGACTCAACTCATATCAAACAAAGACATATACGACGGGGCCATGGTGCCCTTAGATCCAATGATAGTATTGATATAAGTGGGCCATGGAGAGGATGGAAGGGGTGAAGGCACATTCAACATATCTACATGAAAATTAATAGAGACCCAAGACATGGACTGACCATCATAATTATTGATACCATTATGAAAAGTGGACGGATTCATGGAGCTATGGGAAATCCATTGTCCATGATAATGACGACTCAAAGCACGTTATAAAAATACTAAGGTCAACTAGTAATCAAAGAGCACACCAAAAATAATCAAATGGCCAAAATGCACACAAACAGGATAAAGTAGCTGAAAGGGGCCTCCCTCCCTAAAGTAGGTATGCCTCACCCAAGAGGGTCTTGAGACTCCCTGCTAAATATCGAAGGTAACAAAATCATTTATAAGGGCCCTCATGGGCTTAAAATCTAGTCGGTCAGATCTCCCCAAAGAGGTAATCCTCCATAAAGGTTGTGTGTTGTTCGACCCTTATCTGACCCAGGGTACCTATAGCATAACCCCTGCAAGTAACCTATGTGGCACCTAAGTCAAACAACTAAGAAACCACTGTATAAACGATGCACAAGCAAGCAGTCGCAAGTCAGGTCCACCGTATGGGCAAGGTATCAAAGCCTGAAACCTTGAAAGCACCACCTCTCATGGAGGTAAGGGCACTAGAAAGATCCCCAAATATGAATAGATCCCAAAAAACATCTCTGACGCTAAGAAGGTATTAGGGGGATATCCCTTCAACCTACCTCATTCGACCTCGTGATTAACTATGGTGCAAGCGGAGCCTCCTGATATTACTGATTATACAATGGATTTCTCCACTCCCTTAGTCAGACACATATGTTGATTTTATACAATGGATTTCTCCACTCCCTTAGTCAGACACATATGTTGATTTAATAGCCTTGGATAATTTCATTCAAAAAATCCTATTCCAAGGCACTAAATCCTAAGCTAGTTTGTGCACCCTAGAAAATAAAATCATTACTAATCAATTTTAAATTATAGCGTTAATTTTAATGGTCGTGCTTACTCAAAAAGGTGCGGTCATGAAACTAGTGATGTTATGACTCGACAAGTAAAGTAAATATGAATATAATGCAAAGTCCTAACTTCAATTTCCGATGAATGATATCCTTCTTAAAAACAATGAATTTTTCAATTCAATTCTACAATTCTAAATAAAATGCAATATTTTTTTTACATGCACTAAAATAAATGACAAAGACTCAAAAGATCAAAATGCTAATCAATGAAAAATGCCTAATATTTCTGTATTTTCAATATAATAAAAATGAAAATGCATGGACTAGACAAGAGCTTGATATATAAAGACTCTATTGTGTATAGAAATAAAAAACTCAAGTAGGATACCAAGGAGAAAAAACACCCATCCCAATGTGCAAGGACAATCAAGATGAAAAGATGATGAAAAAGGCTTCTCCCAAAAATTCAACCAAAGACAGGTTTCCTGTCATTCCACAAACATTTAACAGTCACTACAGAGATCCGAGAAGAATCAACAACCACCAAACCCAACAAACAATCAAAAGAGGTTGATGTATGCAATTGCTCAATTTAAAAGTGTGTATGTACACAACTTGCAGAGGGACATCACCTGTATGTACACGACTGTTAAGCAAAATCCTGTGTATATGTGTCAAAACATAGCTAGGCTAAGGATAAGGATGAAAGACTCAGACCCAGAGTGAACAAAGACTGTTAAGCAATGATATGACAAGAAACACAGTATGAACAAGAGAAATTTAAGGAGAAAAACACTCCAAACCCAAAAAAAGAAGATTCAATCCCCAGTATGGTCGCCAATTATGTTAGGAGAAAAATCTCTCTATGGCTAGGGCCAAACCACAAAATATGGAAATGACTGTAGAAATCAACTCTATTCTCAAGTATGTTATATAGACAAATATACTAGAAAGACAAGATAAAAGGCCTACCTCATCCAGACGTTTGATGAAGTCCATCATTGAGCACTTGACTCAAAGCAATATACCTGCAACTAGTCCTCAACAACCAAGAAAAGAAAGCATATGGTGATAATATATGATGTTATTACATTCAATAGTATAATCCATTAACATTCATAACAAATATGCACATGGAATAATAATTCAAATATTTTCAAGATATCAATTGGATGGGAAAAGAGTATTTCTATTAATATATGATTAGCATAAGTGAATAAGTTACAGACTTCTATGTCGACATAGTTCGAAACCAAGAAACTAAGTTCCTTCTAGCTGGGCCTCCACCACTTCAATCCTCCATGAAGATAGACAATGAATTTCTCAATGAATAAGGGAAGAGCTTGGGGGATGAACATTGTGTTCAAACTTAAAGGATAAATGGATGCAGACTCAATGTGAAGTGAGTAATTCCTTGACAGTAAATTTTCTCTCAATGTTGAATTCTTTATCCTCTTTTCCATAGCTCAAAATTGGTCCATTTATATCCTTCAAATGGAACTGAAGGGTCGATTCTAAAGATTTCCAGCATATGGAAGGCCAAGGATCATTGATCTCTTGTCGTGACATGGAAACCCGACAACAGTTTTCATTTTTGGACACAAATCCCTATGTACGCAGGATGTAGTGGTGCAACCTACGTATACACATTTTGTATAGTAGGCAAGGTGTGCATATGTGGAAAAACTATATTTTTTTCTCTAGGATTTGCAAAAAGGGATGAAAATTATGTATAGGGAAATGGAAAAAGGTCTTCTGTGAAATATTGCATAGGGTGAGGCAAATCTTGCTATAACAAGTACGATGATAGATCTCACATATTCTGCAATAGTAGAGAAAATATTGTCAGAATTAGTAGCATTGGAGAAAGACATATTTTTTGCAGGATTTCATCAACAAGTTCAGAAAGTGTGTGAAAAGGCATGGCATGACAGACATATTAAACGAAAGAAGTTCTATATGGGAAACTTATTTTTTCTCTATGACAATATTTTTTTGCAGCACCCTAGAAAGTTTCAAATGCACTGGTTGGGTCCATATGTGATAGAGGCAGTTGTTGTTTAGTTGGACAAACTTAATGGGAAAATTGTGAAAGGACTAATTAATGGAAGTCGACTAAAACTCTGTAGGAACAGTTGGGATTCCACACACTAGTATGAGTGCACAGTATGTGTACCATAGGATTTTTATTATAGTGTATCATAAAAAAGTAAAAGAAAATAAAAAACAATAAAAACAATCGAGGCAAGTATAGACAGGAAAGTTTGAAGTTGAGTCAAGTCAGTGGAAAAAAAGATGAGAAAGAAAATGTCACAAAAGGGAAGGATAACAGGAAGGAGAATTGAAGAATTGGGATAAGGATCTGTGTATATGATGGAAAAAGAATTAAAGAGTGAACATATTGGTGTAATGATAGGAATGCATAGTCATAAATGGAAAGTGGTGACGAAGATTTTGATAGGCTGGCAAGATCTAGACAATGATCCACAGAATAGTCTGAATTTAATGCAGAGTATGGAAGGAATTAAATGTGAGTACAATCAGATGGGACTACAAGTTTTTGTCTGAAGAGGAAGATAACAGTCAACAATAAGATATAAAAGAATATGAGGGGGTGATAAGAAAAGGTTATTATTACATGCACATTTTAGAGAATAGAGAAGCAGAGAGAGAGTCAAGTGTGTTGCACACAGAAACACAATACATAAAACCATGGAACCACCAAAGATAGAACCATCTACATCAAGAAAAAATAAAATGTGCACTAAGCAGGTAGTAGCATCAGTACAAGAATAAATCCCCAAGGAAATCTATCTAGTCCACTTTCCCAGAGTGTATGTGCCACCAAGAAAGTTGATAGAGGAACAAGTCAAACTTCAAAAGGAAGCGAAGTATGAAATGGTCACACCAGTGATTCCACCTAGGGTCACTATCAAGGTAAACATGTTAGGTACAATGGGGAACTTGAGGTATTCAAACCATGACCTAGAATATCTAAATAATTTTTTAGAGCTAGAACCCTAGAATTACTTGCACATAGCAATATACCCCGGATCACTTATAGTCACAGTAGAGATGAAGGAATGGGATATAGGGTTGCAGTGAACATGAATATTAAACCTATTGGAGATACCCCATTTTGGGAGGAGCACAGAGATAAATATCTACATCAAACTATTTTTGAGTTGCATCCATGGAGGATTCTTATGGCTAGACAAAGTAGTATCGATAGACACCCATTTGATTGTGTGCATTACAGGATTACCAACAACAGGCAAAGACAAGTTACCATTGTTTATATACAATTCACAGGAGAAATCCTTAGCATAATGAATGAAGTAGAAGTACAACAAATTCAGAGGATCCCGCAGAATAGAAATCGTGAGTATCAATGATGACACTGTAAGGTTTGCGACATAGGTGCTGGCCTATAATCTACTGAGAAAAAATAAAATGTACACTAAAGATAGAACCATCTACATCAAGAAAAAATAAAATGTGCACTAAGCAGGTAGTAGCATTAGTACAAGAATAAATCCCCAAGGAAATCGATCTGGTCAACTTTCCCAGAGGGTATGTGCCACCAAGAAAGTTGATAGAGGAACAAGTCAAACTTCAAAAGAAAGCAAAGTATGAAATGGTCACACCAGTGATTCCACCTAGGGTCACTATCAAGGGAAACATGTTAGGTGCAATGGGGAACTTGAGGTATTCAAACCATGACCTGGAATATCTAAAGAATTTTTTAGAGCTAGAACCCTAGAATTACTTGCACACAACAATATACCCCGGATCACTTGTAGTCACAGTAGAGATGAAGGAATGGGAGATAGGGTTGCAGTGAACATGAATATTAAACCTATTGGAGATACCCCATTTTGGTAGGAGCATGGAGATAAATATCTACGTCAAACTATTTTTGAGCTACATCCATGGAGGATTCTTATGGCTAGACAAAGTAGTATCAATAGACACCCATTTGATTGTGTGCATTACAAGATTACCAACAACAGGCAAAGACCATTTACCATTGTTTATATACAATTCACAGAAGAAATCCTTAGCATAATGAATGAAGGAGAAGTACAAAAAATTCAGAGGAGCCCGTAGAATAGAAATCGTGAGTATCAATGATGACACTGTAAGGTTTGCGACATAGGTGTTGGCCTATAAGCTACTAAGAAAATGTTGCAAGGATCAGGTATCAGAAAGTTTTATAGTAGCAATGGAGAAGTGTTTCATAGGAGTTATGATGAACTGGTTAGCATTTATTGTGATTTAGTTTTTAATGGACTGCAAGGAATCACAAGAGAAAGGAACAGAGTTCCATTACATGTGGCTATTAGTTATAATTGAATTGATTGCATGGAGAGAGCCAGAAGAGATGCAATTCTTGGAAGGAATATAAAAATCATTCTTGAGAGCAAGATACATGTCTTTATGGAATATTTCACATAAGAATAGACAACTAGACATTAACATAACCTTCTAAATATATAAAGAGACTATTTGGAAATGAATCAAGGATACATCGTGCATTTGATTGCAATTAGTGGAATCATATAAATATATTGCGCGCTTCAAGGCAGATTTGCATCACATGTATGTGTAGGAAAAGAGAGATATGGATCATCAATGGTTGCCAACGCACTACAGGTTAATAGAAAAAGACATTAGATAAATAGTAAATGACTGGGATGAAGAGTGGAAAACCCCAATGAAAGAATCAGCGTGACATGAGACACCACTAGAAAAGGAAACAAAACTAGAGAAGGATGAGGAAGAAGTAGAAGAGGAAAAAGGAAGTGGTGTAGGTAACATTCAAGAAATTTTATCAACCATTGGAGAAAAGAGGAAGGAACAATCACTGCACATGCATAAGAAGAGAAAAGAAATAAAGAAAGTGGTTATTCAAGCATTGATGGAGGATGACTTAGAGAAAATTGGTGATCAAGTCAAGGAAGTCATGGAAGGGTCATTTCTGTGATATACACAGAATTAGGAAGAGATGCAGTTGAATGTGCAAGCGTAGATTGCCACACTACGCTAACTTTTGGAGGAAACAAATATAGTGCCCATCAAAATAAGAGAATAGGAACAATCTAAGAGTACAACTAATACTATAGGGTCACAACCGACAACATCACAACCACATTCAACATCAGGATATCATATAGTAATGAAGTTATCAGTAGGATCATTAGAGTTTCCAACAATAGAGATGCAAGAACTCACATACGCATTAAGTCAAATTGACTTAGTGTTGTCTCAACTATCGACATAGGTGTTACACAATTTTCAGTCAATTGTAACACATGAAATTAAATTGCATGCAAAGTCTACTTCCATGGAGTTGGCTAAAGTGGGTACAGATCAGGAAGCCTTACAGATAGAGTACAACAATATGAGGATGGAGCAAGATGAGGCTGAATAGAGGATAGAAAGGTTGAAACAAGCCATGCAAGAGGTATATAGAAATATACCAAAACTATACATAGAATTAGATGCCCCATTGGAAGAGAAAGTGATGAAAATCAGTGAATCCATTCAAGGCTTCCATGTGAAGATTGTTGACTTGGAAGTGCACACTACACCAAGCATGTCTCCATAAGAAAGAGAGCATAGGGAGAAGAAAATTGCGATGACAGTAGAAAGCATAAATATTTTGGATGAAGAATGCGTGAATCTTTACAAAGAAAGAATAGAAGTATGGAATCAATTACTAGATAATGTAGAATTACAAGCATTAGAACAGAAGTTATAGACTGTGCAGGAAAAGATGCAAAAGATTAAACATACAATGAACACTTTACCACCTCTAGAGTGGATGACTGCATTTATTGAGAACAGGAAGTTGAACCAAGAGATCAACCAATTCATAGCAGAACAACAAAATCTTGTGAAGAGGCTTGAGCCACTACAAGAGGAATCCTTCAGAGTAATATAAGAACTTGCAACAACACAAGGAATAGTGAAACAAATAGTACAAGAAAGAAAAGAGAAGATGAAGACTCCCATCACCACACAAACTACATAAGAGATATTGGTGCAAGAAATAGAGGAAAAGGATAAGATCATTACGGAAAAGGAAACTTTTTCAAAGCTCTTCATGACACTTAAGGGAGCATAATAGTAGAACTAAGTGGCTCAGGAAGAGACACAATTAAGTGTTGGGGGATTGTTGTGATAGGAATTTTGGGACAAATTTTGGATTGAGCATAGTGCACGTAAAATGCAATTAAAATTGTCAGGAGAAACACACGTGAAATAAGGAAGCTAGTTAGGTGTTTTTGGTCCTTTTTAATGGGATAATCCATAATGTAAATGTATAAATATGTAAGGGTTTTTGGGGTAAAGTAGTTAGTGAGCGAAGTATGAGTTGAGTTCTTAATCTGAGGTTAAATATGAGTTGAGAGTGAAGTGTGTAATATATGTGCAAACAACAAGGGCATGTTGGGTAGAACTAAGATATCATGTATGAGCATAGTGCACACCCTTTGTAAGAGATGATTCTAAATAATAATATAAGAAGCCAGTCGTTGTGAACGTATCCCATCTTAGGTGAACCATGTTAAAATATGGAGTCATTATGTTATGGTGTGATGTGTTTGTTTACTTTCATGTTTATTGCACACACATACTGAACATTTAGTTAATATAAGCATGTTATTTGTTCTGGTGGTTCTTCACACATAGTATAAGGTATAATGAATGAATTTTAAGTATACTAGTTAGAATGAATGCCTCACATTCCTCCATGACTATGGAAACATGGTTCCTACAATCCCCTTAGATACCTCAAGTGAAACTTCACCAACTTGCGGGTGATGCCGAAAGGGCTGGTATCTGAGGGCTTTGTTAGTGAATTAATTTTGAACACTAGGTATTCCCACTGCATGCCAACAATTAACCAATCACGTGATGACATGTGGAAGATGTGACAACTAATCACACCAAGACATGTGGCATCCTATCATGCAATGACACATGGAAACCAATCATTTTATGACACGTGGAAACTAATAATACCAAGACACATGGTGCTACATGGAACCGACTAGAATATGACTTAGTGCTGACATGGGTGATGACAACAATCCTTACTAGGTGTTGACTAGGCACTTAGTGTTGACTAGGCCATCAAAATATTTATTAATTCATGAATTTTCCTAAGGTTTGAGTCTCTATAGTCTATATAGTCTCCTTTATTCCATGATAAAGCTATGAAATATTTAACTATATAAACACTTAAACCTCATGACCACAATGCATGTGGGATGGAGTATTTTATTAAAGTCGAATTTTGATCAAGAGTCCAAAATGACCCAAAAATTGATGGATGGCTGCTGAGCAACGATTTTCCGAAGGTCATATCTTGAGATTCGGGTGTCATTTTTGGACAAACTATACCTCGTTGGAAATTCAATTCAACAAGGAATATGATGGAATAATTTTCAAGAGTTTATATTGGCCATAACTCTTCCATAAATTAAAATAACATTCCGCTCAGTTTTCATGGTTTGTTGATAAATATTTTTGGAATCTCGACTTCTTGAGCTTATAACTTTAGATCCAGAACTCCAAATTGCACTCAATAGGACTCTGGAAATTTGGGATGATGAATATTGCGTATAGAGTGTTTTCCATGGATGAAATTTCAAATATCTTACTCATAAAATTAAAACATGATCCACTTTTTTAAAAGGAATTCAAATAAAAAATTTCAAAATAAAAGTTTATTAAAAAACAATTATTAAATACGAAATGGCCCCCACTTAAAGAAATGAATTTCAATGACATAAATTCATTAATATGAGTTCATTGAATCATTAATTAAATTGGTTATTCCAAGAAGAAAAATGTGTGGAAGTTCCTAGAAAGACCAAAACCCCTAACTACTTCAAGAAGTATTGTAAGCATATTTTAAAAGGGACATGGAACCATAAAATAAAGTGTTGGAGGACCATACGAAGATTAGAATAGAAAAGGTCCAATCAAAATTAGCATGCAACCAAGTCTCTGATTAGCAAACAAAGATCTCAATTTTCTTGCTTCTCCTTCTTCTACACTCTTTTTCTCAAGGCTTTATGCTTGTATTTACGAACTAAGCATAAGGTTGAGTTCTTGAGTGTTTTTCTTGTATTCTTCTAAGATGCTTTCTCTAAAAATATCATGGAGTATGTTATAGCCATACATGTGACTTATAAATGTAAGACAACATTTTATAATTGATTCATGGAGATTTAGTCTTTGTGTTTGGCAAGCTTTGTTTTTGAAGCACTAGTCAATTGGTTTACTGAATTCTTTGTAATGAATAATATATTTCATGTAATAAAATCCACTAAGAACTAATTTGGGGCATGACTTTGATGATTTTTCAAATCTTTGGATTTCTAAGTGTGATATTTTGAGAGTGTTCTTATTAAATTATTTTTAGTTTTAATTGCAATTCTCATTTAAAGTTTTATGAAATGATCAATACCATTTCATTATGTTTCCCATGAGAATATATGGATGCATATTCAGTTTGCATGCATTTCTAAGGGATGTAATAATAAATATGACCATATATCTATTTTGATGTTGAATCCTTTCTTCATATTTTTATTGTTAAGAAGTTGCCTAGTCCATTCAAGAATAAATCTAATTATCAAGAAACATTTCATATATAAAACAAAGAAATAAAGATTTGGGGTTTGCTATCTATCAGTCTCCCCAATCCAAGAGCATCAAGATATATCTTTCATAACATATAGAGGAGTACCACCTCTATAAAAAAGCAAGGAGTTTCATATCCTTATGATGTTGTTTTTTGGATATTGACCAATCTAAACATCAACAAAGGGTCAAGTAACCCTTCCATTAGATACCCCTTTACATGAATTTCATCCTTCACAAAGGGTTAGTTGGCCCTTCTTTGTGCTCCCCCTCTATGAGAATACTATGACGGAGAAAGGGTCGGTATACACTTCCTCGATATCCCCCTTATGAAAAACAATATCTATGAGAAGGGTCGATCGACCCTTCCACAAGATACCCTATAACATGAAAATGATCCCTCTTAAACAATCATTTGAAAATTCTCCATGCTCCCCATTCATGAGAATACTATTCTTTAAGAAGGGTTAGTTGATCCTTCCACATCATTGATTTAGGGTCCACCAACATTTCTCCTCGACCCCCCTCCATGATAATATTATGATGGGAGAAGGTTCAATTGACCCTTCTTGGAGATCCCCATTATTCAAAAACTGTGCTTGAGGAAGGGTCACTCAACCCTTCCACTAAATACCCTTAACAAGAATACCATTTTTCATGAATTTGTAACTAATTCTTCTCATTGAGAATAATATACTATAGGAAGGGTCAACCGACACTTTCCCAGGATCCCCCTTACGTGAAAACTTACCTAGAGGAAGGGTGGACTAACCCTTCCATGATATAGCCTATGACATAAATACCATCCTTAAGTAAGGGTCATCTAATAGCTCTCCATTCTCTCCCTCCATGAAAATCATATGCTTTAAGAAGGTTCAGTCGACCCTTCCACCAAATACCCCTCAACAAGAATATGATCATTGAGGAAGGTTTGGTCAAACCATCTCTATGATCCTTTTCCATGAGAATACTATGTTAGAGGATGGTTCTACGAACCATTGCTTGAGATCACCATTATTTGAAAAAATTGCTTGAGAAAGTGTTGGCCAACCCTTCCATTAGATACCCCTCCACATAAATATCATCCTTCAGGAATGGTTGGTCAACCCTTATCCATGCTCCCCCTCAATGAG
>CBVK0100603724.1:0-16594 GCA_900067695.1 Picea abies | reverse complement strand
CTAGATCAATACAATTACATCATTTGCAATATTAGGAATATCGTTTGTTTATAGCTCATAGGAATTGTATATTCAACCTAACTTTTTCTAGATTCCATGACTTTTGCTCATGGCTCACAAGGTTTGACTAGGATCACAGAGATTGTATGTTTCCCCTGACTTTTGCACTAGTCATTCTATGCTCACAGAGGTTGTATGTTCCCCCTTACTTTTGCACTCGACTATATATGCTCACAAAGGTTGTACGTTCCCCCTAACTTTTTCATTAGACTCACATAGCATCTTGTTTGTCTTGACTTTTGGTTTAACTCACAGAGGTTGTATGTTCCCCCTGGCTTTTGTCAATACCTCAAAAGACTTGTTGATTCTCCAAATCTCCCTGGATAGCCTCAGGGTGGCCCGTATGGCCTTTGATTGGAGAATGGATGTCGATGCTCCCAAATTTAACACAAGATGCACACATTGCATATGAGTTTCAGAAGAGAAACAATTGAAATTTATCCAGTTCCATGACAACCTCATACAATCAACTTCTCAAACAATCATACACGAATGGAATGAAATAAATCACATACACATAATATACCATTCATACATACATACATCAAATGAACACGGTCCAAGATTTGGGACAATTTTTTCTGTTCTATTCATTCATGAAAACAAATTACATAGTCTTGCAGTTCTCCACCATGTCTTTCGTATACTTTATTCTTCTCTACTAATATCTATCTCATCATCTCCTAATACTTTTACAATGAAACAACAAACTATCTAAGGATCGGATCCACGAGATCTCGTCGTCTTGTCTGTAGCCTATCCTATCAAAATCTTAGAGGTTACCTACTTTGTCCTATTACAATAACTAACATTTATTTCCAGATAAGATTCAACACTCTATATCTGCAACCCCTTATAGTCCTTCATGACTTTACAAACACGAGATATTTAAAAATGTTGTTTTCAAAAATATCTCAACAATTTGATTTACTCCTGAGTTAATTGTTGATGTGAAACTCTATCATGTTGAGATGTCGTTCCTTTGCCTCCAAGCTTATGTTTTGACTTTGAAGGTGATGCTCCTGCATCATTGTTGATCACAGATCCAACTAATATGTGAGGAATCCAATCTGCATACAAGACCCAACTTGTAAACAAGAACCAACCTGATAGAATGAGCCTTCATTCAATCCATTATATATATATATATATACTTCAAAATATTCAACTACAATTTTGTTCACCATACTTCTTTATTTATATAGTGTCCCAACAGGTATGAGTTTGAAGCATTATGTCCCTTTGTTTGAACCATCACACCTCTTCATTTAAATAACTAATATTGATTTCAAACTTTGTCCTTATGAGTTGATCACATACATGGATCAACTCATTATATCGTTCTCATTCTTTTGTTTCATTCTTAGTTAACCAACAGATCATATTTGAGCTTTTCTTGATTCCATGTATTGTTCTGGTGTTAATTCTCTGTCAAATTATTCTACAGACCTAAAGTTGTTTTGCAGAAATGAAATCTATATGAGACACTTCCTTCAAACCATTTACATATGAACATATGCGCAAAAAAACATGCTTATTAATTTAAGATATGTTCCCAACACCTCACGACTTATGTTTTCATAATCCGTGATCGGGGGTTGGAACCTGGTCCTCCAGAATAGGGAGTGTTCCCAGTGCCTCACGACTTATGTGTTCGTATCCCATGACCGGGGGCTAGAGCCTAGTTCTCCAGACATCTCCTTCAGGTGAAATCTATCTTAGAATCATCCAATCTTTTGAATCTTGAACTTCCCGAAGTGGTTACCTCTCACAATTATCGATCCAATGATTAGCATGATTCACAGAACCAAATCAACGATCTAGATTTGATCCTTACACTATCCTTCCACTGCTTAATACAACATCTATGACTTTATGAAAGGTTGAGATGGACAACCATTATTTACTTTGGAACTTCATCCTTTGACACTTCTCATCTTTGCATTCATTCAACCCTCTAGAGTGTATATTGTCGAAGTTCATATTTATATATCGTCGAAGTTCATATTTATATCGAACAATCGTGTTTTCTTTGCAGGATCAACGATTCTCATTCATTTTGAAACCTCGATGTTTCGGGACCTTGACCTTTGCAGTGTTCCAACTCTCCGGGAAAAAAATTCACCAAAGTGTGTATACTCTATTGATCTTAAGTTGATGCATGTACATAAACTTCAATGGTTTAGATCTTATTTCGGAGCTTCAGTACTCTGGGACTCTGAGTTACTAGAACTTTGAAGTAGTTCAATTCCTCAGGAGTGATAACCTATCAAATAAGTCATAAAGTGGTGGTCACTACTTTCTATCAGTTGACACCTCTGCTTATGTTATGTTTCCAGTATGCTTGATCAACAGTTTAGAACACTCCCAAAGTAGATAAATGGTTAGCACTACTTCATGATTTATGTTTATTCTATCCTTCCAATGTACTTGATAAATAGTTAAGAATGCTCAAGAATTAGATCAACAACCAACATTAACTTTGGCCTTTGGTTCTTTGGGTAGTTACTAGTAGGAGAAACTAGATATCCCTGAAAGTAAAACCCCTAGAGTGACATATCTTGTTGACTTCACTATTGATGTGACACTATCCTAGTGGCTTCCACGTGTTACTTAGATTCATGACTTACCCATACATAAAATGCCAATTGGACGTTGACACTTGTCTTCATCCGATTGCACCATGTGTCCTTACCGATGTGGTATTGCTGACATGGACTATGATTACGTGGGATATTTAATGTGTGTGCCATGTGTCTTACTCTATGATTTCAGAGCTTCGACCTTCAGGTCATTGAGTCATTTGGTTTTTCCCACTTCCCAATTATTTCAAATAAAACTCAAGTAACTTGACTTCATATAACGGTCTTTCTTTAACATGATCCAACGGTTGTCAAGAATTTGACTGTTCATAATCTTAGGCCCTTCATTTCAGTCTTCAGGAATTTAGGTTGTTTTATTTTTTCCTACTTTCCAATTCTCCCAAATAAACCTCAAGTAATTTGACTTCATCCAATGGTCCTTCTTTAATTGATCAAATGGTTGTCCGGAATTTGGCTATTCAGGATCTTGCGCCTTTCATTTTTTTCTTTGAAACTTTTCATTGTTTGATTTTTTCCTACTTCCCAATGCTCCCGAATAAACCTTGAGTAATTTGAATTCATCTAACATTCGCTCTTTAACCGATCCAACAGTTGTTCGGAATTTGATTGTTCAGAATCTCAGGACTCTCATTCTGATCTTCTTGACTTTGGGTTATTTTCTTTTTTCATACTTCCCAATTCTCCTGAATAAACCTCGAGCAAGTTGAATTCATCTAATGGTCCTTCTTTAACCGATCCAATAGTTGTCGAGAATTTGAATGTTCAGAATCTTGGGCCTTTCATTTTAGTCTTCGAGACTTCGGGTTATTTTCTTTTTCCTTTCACTTCCAAATTCTCCTAAAGAAACCTCGAATAACTTGAATTCATCTAATGGCTGGCGGGATTTTGTGACTTCTCTCCTTAATTTAACGGCTAGAGGGATTTTGTGACTACATTCCTCTTCCTTATCTCCAATGTCATGAAACTTACGCTATCCTTCCACTTGAGTTTGATCATTGGATCTAATTGATCTTATGGTTGTGATTACTTTTAGAAACTATCTCAATGAACAAGATTTTTCCTTGATCATTCACAAAGGTCTCCAATACCCTAAAACATATGTTATCCTTCCACTTGGATTTGATCAGTGGCTCTAATTGATATGATTGTTGCGATTACTTTCAAAAACTATCTCAATGAACAAGATTCTTCCTTGATCCTTCACAAAGGATTCTTCTGTGTTATTTAAAACTCTAACTGATCTAATAGTTGTTATTACTTTTGAAAACTATCTCAATGAACATGATTCTTCCTCGATCCTTCACAAAGGATTCTTCTATGTTATTTTGAATGCACCATCTCTTATAAGGTTTTGAATCATAGGATCACTATTGATAATATCATGATAAAAAATGATCATGACTTATTTCTGCACCATGTTTGCCATCAATGAGAATTCATCATAAAAACTTATCATCACATCACAATGACATCAACTGTTGAAATCAATGACAACTCCTTAATGAAAATATGTCCAACAGATATCTCTCATAGAGTTTGGGCCATCTGAAGGTCTCATGTCCACAGGAGTGTAGCACCATGTTTAGCGCTACAATTGGAGGTAGACTGAGG
Organism: Picea abies; assembly: GCA_900067695.1. NCBI lineage: Eukaryota > Viridiplantae > Streptophyta > Pinopsida > Pinales > Pinaceae > Picea > Picea abies. The sequence continues at coordinate 12,320 of CBVK0100603724.1, read as the reverse complement.
CAGTCAATGACATGGTTGGTGCTCCCTGTATTATACTTGATGTTGATATGGAACTGATGCAAGTATGTGGAACACTTCTAATGGAGGATAATGTGCAATTTTCCTTGTGTCTACATGAAATGTAGAGGCTTATGATCAGTGTGGATGATTGTCTCATTCCCGAGAAGGCAATTCCTTCATTGGCAGTAGGCTTGTATAATGGAGTACATTTCTTTGTCTTAAGTTGGGTACTTGCAAAAGGTATCTTATAGAGTCTCACTATGATAGGACATAGAATGTCCATGATGAGTGATAATTGCACCTGTTTGAACAATATTTTCCTCACCCTATGCAATATTGAAGAGAGGGCCTTACTCCATTTCCCTCTGCAGACTTACTTTCCATGATTAATGAATCTAGAGACAAAAATAAATATGTTTCCACTTGTACGCACCTTGCAAGTTATACAACATGTGTATACGCTGGTGGCTCCGCTACATTCTACATACATCAGGATTTGTGCTAGAAAATTAAAAATAAATGTTGGGTTTCCATGTGACGACAGGAGATCTATGATCCTTGTCCTTCCATATACTAGAAACGTTCTGACTCATCCTTTCAGTTGCATTTTGAAAGCTATAAAGAAGCCAATTCTGAGCTATGGAAAGGAGAGAGAATTCAAATTTGAGAGCAATGTTACTCTAGAGAAATTATTACTTCATTATTGAGTCTACATCCCTTTGTCCTTTAAGTTTGAACAAAGTGTTCATATCCCAAGCTCTTCACTTATTAATGGAGATCCTCTTTGTCTCCCTTATATGAGCTTACCTTTTGTGCAGGATTGAAGTGGCGGAGTCCCATTTGGAAGGGACTCGGTTTCTCGGTTCCAAACCATGATGATATGGAAGTCTGTAATGTTTACACTTTTGTTGATCATTTATTAATAGAAATACTCCTTTCCCATCCAATTGATATCTTGCAAATATATGTGTTATGATTCATGCGCATGTTTGTTTTGAATATTAATGGATTATTCTATCTAATGTGCTAACCTATTGTATTATCACTATATGCTTGCTTTTCTTGTTTGTTGAGAATTTGTTGTAGGTATAAAGTTTTGGGTCAAAGTGCTCAACGGTGGACATCATCAAATGTTTGGATGAGGTAGGCCTCTTTATTACCTCCTTTGTTCATTAATTTATATAGCATATGTTGGAATTGAGTCAATTTTTACAGTCACTCCTATCTGTTGTGGGTCACCCTAGCCATAGAGAGTTTTTCCTCGTAAAAACACCCACAACATAGTCTGAAGCATTTTTCATAAGGTTTTTATAGGTTAGGTAGTGAGAGCAATCGGGATGAGCACAGGTGTTGCCTCAAATCATCGAATTATTTCTATTGTGACTGTCCCCACATGAATTTTTCCTTTCCACTTGATCCAGGTGGATATCAGTGGCGACCCACCTCTTCCAAGTATCTCACATACATTTATCATGTTGGTAGTTGTTTTCGATATTTTTTGGGTCCTAAACTTCTAGGGCTGTTTTGAGGCTGTAAACAATTTTTTTTGTTCCTTCCATAGTCATACTATAGACATATTCAAAGTGTGATAGAATTATGTATAGTCCTCAGATAGACATTTCCAATGATATATCGTGCATTTGAAATGGAAATCGTATGCAAATGTTAGAACCCCATGAATTTAATGTACCAACTTACACCATCGAGGCCCACATGACTTTTGGTGCTTCATCTCCTAGGGTTAGGTTTTTGGATTTCTAGGGTTTTTTTATTACTTATTGATATTAAAAAGGCTCGGAGGCCTCATTTTAATGTGCTCAGGTGAATCTTCATATTCTCCACATATCTTCTCAAAGATTAGCTACCACCATTGGAGCAAGATTGTTTCCGTCTTCATTTTATAGTTTCAATAGATTTCTTTACTGAATAGAAGTTAAGTTTCATTGTATCTCTTATGTTGTTCTTTGTATATCTATGCTAATGTTATAGATATTTGTTTCATTTTGTTCCTCTCATAAATATGGATCAGTAGTATTAGAGTGATCTCCTCTTCATTTGTTTCTCTGTGCATGTCCCCAAAGAGGTCAGGGTATAAGAAGTTGGGACTTGAACTAGTTAACCTTTACAACAATATACTTTCCAAACTTATGGACACCCATGGGGGAAGAAATGAGAGGAAATATGGTTGTAGATCCATTTAAATTATTTCTCAAGGAATACCTATCGTGACAAAGGAACAAGATGAAGGATAATTTTTCTCAAATTCTTCGATGAATGCTAACAAGTGACACATCTTATTTGAGTCGAGGTTCCACCCCCTTCAAGGTACATATCAATTTTGATATTCCTATATTTGAAGGTCAAATATATGCATATGTTGTAAATGGTTAAACCTTCTAGAAGGGTATTTTTTTGTCCACAAATTTTCTGATAGAGAAAAGATTACATTTACGCTCCTCAAGGCCGTCCTCCATGTCAAAGATTGGTGGGAGAATTTTTGTGAGAAAAATGAAATAGAGGGATATACATTATTTGTAGTTAATACAAGAGGAACAAACTACCTGAGTATTCCGAGATAAGCCATAGGTGAGTGTTCAGGGCTCGTTGGAGAATTCTATCTTGGGAAAATGCACATAATAATGGCATACAATTGTAAATGGGACCAATAATGGAGTGTGCACCAGAAAAGAAGGAAAAACAACACGCTAGATAATAAGGAAAAATTTTGTAAGGAAGAGGAAGAATGAAAGGAAGAAACAAGAACAACATAATGAGGAAATGGTTGGATCAAGGACTAGCCATGTGCAATATGTTGTAATGTGGAAAAACATAATCCACTTAGGGTTAGGGTTTTGGTCTTGGATGTAAAGGGTTTTTACCCATTTTGGTAGTATAAATATGTATTGTAAAATATGAGGAGATAAATCATTCTTCTAAGTGAAGTTGAGTTTGGCTTTGAGTCTTGAATGAGTTTTGAGTTGTAGTTACTAGTTTTGGTTGAGGGTTTTGGAGCTTGTATTGAGTCATTTTAGGGGACTTATGACTTATAACTGAGGGTTAGGTTGCAATCTAGGGAGCTTGGTGGAACAATAGTCATCCTCACCATATATGTGTGCATTTATTCAATTTCAATGTAATGTGTGCAATGTAGAGACTTGAAGATGAATAATAAAGAATCCATATCTTTGTGGGCGTAGCCTAGGGGGTGAAGAATGATAAAACCCATATTCTTGTGTGGAATGTTTCCTTTATGTTTTTTTATGCCTAATGTTGAATGAATGAATTAATGGATGAATTTGTTAGAGTTAATTTATAGCTCACACTATATTAGTTAAGTATAATTAATTTTAATTGTTAAATAAATGGTAGATATGATATATCTGAGGTAGAATGCATGCCTAACATCCCCATGAGAACCATATGTTCCATGACTACATACATATGGGTCCTATAGTCCCCCATTATCCATATCAGGTGAGACTTCATTGTGCACTCTGTGTGCAGTGTTTCCTTCTAGTCTTTATAAGGGTCAATGGTTTGTAGGGTTTTTTTGGAAACCTAAGGTAGAACGTAGGTAATCCCAAACATTCCAACAAATGGTTTCGCTACTAGCTAGAAATCATAACAACAACCTGGAAGGGATTTCATGAGAAGGATAGTGAAGAGAATGCAGTGGTATAAGGGGATGTTCATACCATGGAACCCTACTAAGAAGTTGATTGAAACATTGTTGGAAAAAAAGCAGCTCAAGTTTTCACAGAAAGATAATAGAAGTTCTAGGTATACACCGTGCTAGTATTTGAATAAGTATGTGAATATTGATTTGCATGAGGCATTTTTTTGTTATTTTCTATAGTTGTTGCGGTAATATTAGTAGAGTGAAATACTAATAATATTGTGCGGTTGGAAAGAGTTAATAATAAATTCATGCACACAGTGAATTTTTGGTTAGACAATATTATTGAAGGATTTATTACAAAGTTTGCAATATATACTGTGAATTCATATACTGCTGCAGAGAATGAATTATTGAAGGGACCAAGAGGAAGGTACATCATATCACTTTACATGTCGATCAATATTTATTGCATGATAAAGGTGCGATGACAATGGAGTTAGTCATCTAAATCACTTTGGGTGCATGGGGAGACTGGGGGAAGCACTAAGGAATATATGAGATATGGAGAGGGATTTGGAGAGAGGAAAACATTAGGAATAAATGGACCCTATTATGATGTATGAGGAACAAACCAAGGAGATATTGAGCAGAGCAGGAGTGGCATGCAATGGACGACCCTACCAGTATAAGATGAATAGTTAGAAGAGAGGAGTAGTCAAGCAAGAGGGCTCAGACAATGATGAGAAAGAGGTAGAGGATCTATGTGGTATATTGAATATTGATGATATATTGATTCCCACATATGAGAGGAAAACCATATGTCAAGGGTCTCTCATAAAAGAAATATATCCATTCCAGATCAAAATTAGTGTGGAACCCACAACCCCATGTGTGAATAAGACATATGAAGACAAAGAACCGATTAGCCAAAAAGTTATTAATAGTAGAATTATTTTATTAGGATGGTCGTCCAATTTAAGTGGAAGTACAATTTCAACTACCAACAGTCAAGTATCTACACCGCGTGGAGGTGGAGTATAACAAACTTCAAAATGGTAGGATTAAATCCAACTAGAAGATACAAAATACTCTCTGAAACTACTGACAAACATACAGGAAAAGAGGAACCAAAATAATTATAATGTTCAATGGATTATTGTGGAAAACATAGAAGATGATGGGAATAATATCAATATAATTACTAGAGGAAGAACCAATATAGAATCAGATGCACCAAAGAAGAATCAAGATCTACATGAGCGGGAAAGAAAGAATGAAGCAAATGAACATCATTTTGATGTGCACAAAGAAAAGGAGACCTTCAAGCAGGCGAGACACCAGATTTTGTAGGAGAATATTGCATCTACTTCAAGAAAATATCCATGAGATGATGTACCAATGCATGACATGCCTCACTTATTTGATCAGACCAATAGAGATCAGACTTTAGAACAAGTAATTAATCTTAGAAATTTTTTGGGGTCATGTTTGAAGTTGTTGAATGATAAGACATCTTTCCAAGTGTTACAAAGTCTATTAGAAAAGTGAAATTATGGAGAAGAAATGAAATTAGAAAAACAGAGATTCAATTAGGTTCATAAGAAGATAAGGACAAGTATGGAATTCAGGTTGAATGAAAACATTGAAGATTTCAATATGGGGGATATCATACTACATTTTAGGTTTGAAGTCCATGTTCTTCCTTGAAGACATGGGAAGCTATGGGGGAACCTACACTAGGATATTCACCTATTCAGTTGAAGATATAAAATTAGCATAGAGTGGTGCCAATTGGTATATTAAAGAGAATACCAATAGATATAGATGTTTTGATCAACATGGAAGACTTTGAAGTGATTGATATAGTACATAAAACTCAACCTTATTAGGCTATTATCAATTTGAATACTAGGAAGATATTATTTGAATCAAGAGAGTATGGAGTTATAAAACCATTGTATCTATCATAAGGTGGAAGATACATTGAATCAGTGAGAGAAAATTTCATCACAAATGAGTAAAATCAATTTTATAGAACTACCGCATGTGCAGAAGACTACATTAACCTCACTACAGATGGAATGATGATCTAGAGAAGCATTAGTTCATGTGCATCATAATTTGACACATCATTAGAGAACTAGAAACAACTATTACATGAAATTTATACCATAAGATGTGCTAGGATGACGTGCACACTGAGATGGATTGGCTCAGAGGTAAAAGAACCCCCTACTTTTTATGGTCAGAATGATTTGGAAGAATTTTTAAGAAATTTTGAGCTAGATGTTATGGAAAATCAAAGATTATTATTCTTATATATGGCATTGAAAGAAACACATGCACATTTTTGGGGTGCTCATAAAGAGAATATTAATAATTGGTATCAATGCAAGAGATTATTGTGCATTAGATTTGGCCGAAAGCAGGAGAATAAATACTTGGAAAATTATGATGGGATTGGAAAAATTAGAGAACATACATAAAGGTGCATGGTTCAATGGATATTGGTACTTACATAGGAATGGCCAAATTATTTTATTCATACATTGGAAGGAATCCCGAGGCACTGGTACTAATTGCACAGTGGAACTGCCAATTGGGAGGAAACGTAGAAAATTTTTGTCATTACATTTTCATTTGAGCATGAGAATCCAATGGTAGATACAAGACTAAACGTAGTAAGAGACAAGATATTTGAAGAACTTTAATTTAAAACTATCACAACATATCATAATCAGAATAGATAGACAATCAAACATTTGCTACATTATTATCATGTTGTAGAACATGATCCAATAGAATACAACCTGTGCAATATTCATATTACAAAAGTAGAAGGGGAAAGAGAATTATAATATCCACAATTGGATTCAAAAGAATATGCTTCACCACTAAAGATCAAGAAGGTCAATATTGGAGTAAAGGAGAGTTTGAAGATTACAAGTATTGGTGGTTATTGGGACAACTAGACAGTAGAAAGCATAACATAGTTACTGTATGAATACAATGATCTATTTCCACAAAAGTTTTCATAAATGAAAGGGGTAGCATGAGAACTTGGGGAGATGAAGATTCCTCTAAGACAAAATGCTAGACCAATTAAATAGATACCTTATAGGATGAACCCAATGTACAAGCAAAAATTCAAGGTAGATATTGACAAGATGTTAGAGGTTGGTATAATAGAACCTATTGAAGAATCATAGTGGATTATCCCTATGGTAGTGCAATAGAAGAAGCAAGGGGGAATCAAGATCTGAGTAGAATTGATGAATTTGAATGATACATGTCTACATGATCCCTTCCCTACTTCATTTATAGATGAAGTATTGGAGAATGTAGGAGGACAAGAATCATATTCATTTATTGATGGATTTTCGGGGTATCACCAGATCAGGATAACAGCAGAGGATAGACATAAGAAAATATTTTCTACATAATGGGGGTCATATCAGTACACAGTGATGCCTTTTGGGTTAAATAATGCACCTGCAATCTTTTCAAGAGTAGTAATAGTTTCCTTTAAGGATTTTATACATAATTTTTTGAAATTTTATTTGAATGATTGGACATTATTTAGTTTATTGAAGGATCATGTTGAAGTGCTAATATTGATGTTAGAAAAGTGTAGACAATGTAATATTTCATTGAACATTCAAAAATGCATATTCAACACACTATTTGGAATTTTGCTAGGGCATGTGGTGTTTAAACAAGTTCTGTTGGTTGATCCTATGAAAAATTATGTCATTGTTAACTTACTACAACCTAAGTCACTGCACCAGTTAAAATCTACACTTGGTCATACAAGTTGCTATAGGAATTTCATAAGGGGATATGCACAAATTATTGCACCCATGGAGAAATTTTTGAAGAATGATATCAAATTTCAGTGGAATGATGAGTGCCAAAATTTTTTGGATCTCTTGAAGGAGAAGATGGTGACAATGCCAATTTTAGTGTTTCTAGATTGGTCAAAGGAGTTCCATGCTCATATGGATGTATCTTCAACAGAACTTGGATAAGTATTGAAACAACCAGGAGAATGTGATATAGACCACCCTACAGCATTTGTAAGCAAGAATTTGTTAGATTCAGAGTAGAATCATAACAAAACATAAATAGATGGTTTGGCTATGGCATATGCATTGCAAAAAATCAAACATTATTTGTTAGGAAAACATTTTAAAATGTTTACAGATCACTCTGCTCTTATATATTTGGTCAACATGCCAGTGTTGGGGGGAAGAATATGCAGATGGTTACTATTATTTCAGGAGTTTGATTTTGAAGTTGTGGTGAAGCCTAGAAGACTGAATTCAGGGCCAAATTATCTATAAAGGATAACTAATGGAGAGGAACCAAACAACTTGGAGGGAAATTTTCCAGATGAAGAACTCTTTTCAGTACATATTGCAGATGAGTATTTTTATAAAATTATTTAGTTTTTGAGTATAGGATTTTCCCCAAAGGAATATACTACTGCACAAAAGAATAATTTGTTGGTTAGTGATGCCAACTATCAACTTATTGTAGGTCACTTTTATAAGCTAGGTATAGAAAAAATTATGAGAAGATGTGTCATGGAGCATGGACATCCTATTATTTTTACAGAAGAACATGAAGTAATAGCTGGATGACATTATGCAGGGAAGGCTACTGTGTAGAATATTATGGTGGCTAGAATTTCATAAATATGTAAAGGAGAATGGAAATAATTGTGATGTCTATCAGAGGGTTGGAAAACCATCCAGGAGGGATGATATGCCATTGATACCTCTGGTAATTTTGAAAGTGTTTGAAAAGTGGGAAGTATATATTGTAGGACCAATCAATCGACCAATAAGAATATAAGTAGCAAGGTATATCATTACAACAAAAAAATACTTAACCAGATGGGCTGAAGTAGCAACAGTGAAATATTGTAGTGCAGAACCTGCAACACACTTCCTTTTTGAACAAGTAGTTATAAGACTCGGATGCCCTATAATTATGGTGAGTGATCAACTGACTCATTTTATCAATAGTACCATCAAGGAAATGACTGAATAATTTGAGATACATCACCAGAAGAGAACTCCTTACCATCCTCAAGCCAATTGAACAGTGGAAGCATTTAACAAGATATTGGAGAATACCTTAACCAATATTTGTAATGTGAACAAGGATGATTGGGACTTGAAGATAACAACAATGTTATGAGTATATAGAAATACATGCAAGAAATTTACATGGTATACACCTATCATATTGGTGTATGGATAGGAAACAATATTTCCTTTGGATTATTTGATACCAAGTATGCACATTGCAACCATTACAAACATGAAAAAAAGAGGCATAGTGCAGGAAAGATTGACTCAACTCATGGAATTAGAAGAAGACATTATTATAGTTGGTTTCCATTAGGAAGTGCATAAAACAAAGGACAAGGCTTTGGATGACAACCATATTAAGAAGAAAACATTTAAGGAAGGAGATCTCTTTCTCCTCTATGAAAGTGAATATTTGCAGCACCCAGGGAAGTTCATGATTCATTGGCTAGGGCCATATGAGATAAAGTTTGTCATTGATGGAGGTGTTTTGCAGCTGCAGGATTTAGTAGGAAAGGAGATTCAAGGTTTGGTGAATGGTAGTCGACTAAAACTGTATAAGGAAATTCGACCTAGCCACACTCAGTAGCCACAGTTCAAAAAGTAGAATCGTACATAGTGTATATAGTAGGAATTAAAAGAGAAAAAGAGAAGAAACAAGTGGAAAAAGGAGAAAAAACCAAAAATAAGTATATGGATAAGTGGTAGATAGACAGTTGGAAGATACATTGCATAGAAGAAGTTAGTAAGTTGTGTGAAAGAACCTAAAAGCACTATGTTGAGGAAAATATATGAAATGATCTTACTCAAGGATTTTCAGATTCTGCTTGGCTAAAGAAAAATAGATGAGAATCTCACCCTATGTTTATAGCCAACAAAAATGACATCCTAACTCACAAGTATTAATTACCAATGCCTAGGTTAGTCTTTTATCAATAAAAGACTTGTTGGAAATTTAGTTTTTGTGTAATTTTCTAAATATAACAGTTGTTAAAATGAATTTAAAGACCGAAGTAAAGGCACCAAGATGATAATAAAGACTGATGAGACATAAAGAAATCCTTTATTTCATTCCAATTCACCAAAGATTCATTCTATTTACAAAATCGCATACATAAAGTTTGGACAAAAGTCAAACTTAGAAATCCCCGATGGAACATACAAAAGGACCTCTGACATAAAACCAAAAATGAACTCTAAAAGATAGATCAACTTGCCACAGATTGCTTCCCACTCAACTTTGCACAATATCCTTTTTCATTCATGAAAACTAATTGTTGGTGTATAAATATGTTCAATATATTACACTCATTTATATGTCAATCCTGGATTCGTAATCAAAAGAGTTGTTACACTATATGTGCCGAGAACAGGTAACCTATCTATGTTTGTTGTATCTATTTCAAGATGGAAATAATTAATAACATAATACTCTGTTTTCATAATTTCTAAATTCTTCACACAACTTTAAACTTAGAAGAGAAAACTGATAACACAACTTCTCAAACAAACATTCAATCAAAAGGTTCCTTCTTAGGTGACAAGTCTGTTCATTCAGGCTTATGAAATGGAGATATGAACATAAGATCTTGTTCCCTGTAGCAATCGAAAACAATAATCAATAATCAAATTTAGCTACTCTTAAACAGAAATCAATCCCAACTCTATTTGATTCAATCAAACCTTCATTAGTAAATGAAGTAGCCAACATGACTAAGAGACTTCAATATGGAACATGAAGATAAGAGATAAAGTCCTATGGTTCCTGTACCACTGAGAAAACCACACTTGCAAACTCAAAATAATGCTCTCTTTGCTTAGCAATTCCATACATCAAATTCTTGTCAATTAAATGTCAACCTGCAGAAGTAGAAAACGAAACTATCTATTTTGTCCAATATCTAATTACTCACACTGATTCAGAAGCAAATGATTCTATGCTGAACTTTAAAATGTATTTGAAATCATTGACAACACATACCCTTGTTAAATGTTCACACTCACACACTCACACAAATCATGTACAGGGAGGTTTACCTTGGTTGGGGCGGTGGGCCCTTGCTGAACCAACAAGGTACCTCTAAAAAGATAACATACTAAAATGTTCTAATCATACGCATGAATTGCACAATAGATCATTTGTATTCCTTCAACTTGTAAATTGAATCAACAGTTCATCATCTCGTACATTAAGACAATATGTATCATTTGGTTCTTTCTACTTGCTTCATTACATCCATCTTATTATATCGCCTATAGAACATCCCTTATAAAGAAGGTGAGCTGATACTATCAAGATCTAAGGATAAGTATCAAATAGTTTTTCAAATATTACAATTGGAATTTTACATTGAATTTCTAGGGATGGACTTCATCCTCGTGACACAAAGTGAACGAGTTATGAAGTCTATCATGATCTCAAAAATTGCTTTAGAGACTTCTATCCAACTGACTTCTTGGAATCTCCATCAACATACTTGTTCAACAGGTGAATTCTGGAAATAGGGGTTTGGTACCAGATAAACACAGTCACAACCTTGAGTACTGGATTAGACGCATGGGAAGTACCAGAATGGGCTTAAGACTTGGTACCAGAATAACGCAGAGTGTGTTGGTGCCAGATGCAATGTTGAGTTGTGATAGTACCAGATGCCATGTTGTGCGGCTACCAAAATAAAACTGAGTGAATAGTACCGAAATAGGTGGAGCTCTAGTACTAGAATAGACTAGGTACCAGATCGTGTTGTAGTTGCAGTACCGGATCAAACTTCTTAAGAGTCAAACGATTAGGATCATAAAAAATCAAACATTTAATCGAATTAACTCAAGGAAACTAAACAAATCATGCCTTAATCATAAGTTACCTCTCTATGCACATGAACAAGGTCATCAAGTGTATTTATGGAGGAAACAATCAATTATATACACATAGCATAGGTAAATAGGCTTCAAATAGAGGGTAATATAGGACATTAGAAGTGTCAAAATAGAGACTCAACAATATTCAAGAACAAATTAAATAAAAATGGGGAAATTATAAAGAAAAATTCCATATTAGTCTACAAAGGATATTCCCAAGTAGAAGTTATTTATTTTGAAGAAACTTTCTTTCCAGTAGCAATACGTGAGGCAATCAAAATGTTCCTAGCATTTGCATGCTTCAAAAATTTCAAAATCTATCAGATGGATGTCAAATCATCATTCCTTAATAGAACACTAGAAGAAGAATTCTACGTTGAGCAACCAAAAGTATTCATGTTATAAAAAAACCAGGATTATGTGTACAAACTGAAAAAGGCTCTATATGGTCTTAAACAAGCCCCCATAGCATGGTTCTCTAGGCTTGATCAGTTTCTACAAAAACAGGGATACAAGAGAGGGACTACTGACATCAACCTATATATCAAAATTGAGGATCAAAACATGATTTTTGTGGTAGTGTATGTAGATGACATCATATTTGGGAGTAATCTCACTACACTAAGAAGAAATTTTGCAACCAAAATGCAAGAAGAGTTTGAAATGTCTATGCTGGGAGAACTATCATTCTTCTTAGGTTTACAAGTAAATCAAACAAAAAATGGAATATTTGTTTCCCAAACCAA
>CBVK0100603723.1:0-16594 GCA_900067695.1 Picea abies | reverse complement strand
CATTGATATAACAATTGAAGAAAAATGATTATAATTACGCTATTACTGATTCACCCCCCCTCTTAGTAATCCAACAAAGAATTCACTCCTCAAGCAATAATTTCTTGTTACAATGACAATATTCTTCACTATGCCTCAATACATTGCTTACACTTCTTTATATAGCTCTCTCTATCTCCTAAGAACCTTCTAGAGAGACTTGTCACTTTTATTATATCTAACTACCATAATGGGTCTTTTTTAATAATATAGTGGATCTAGTCCACCTTACATTGAATATAAATAACCACATCCCCATTCGGTACCTCCCTAGGTACCCCATATTACCTCCCTAGGTATACTACATCCACATTTCAGAAAGTGTTTCTTAAACTTTAGTTTTGCTATTCTGTTCTCTTCCCCGAGATGGATAATTAGATCATGTGCTTCCCTTAATTGCTTGTTGAGACACTTGATAGTTTTCTCACCCTCTCTAGGTGAAGTATGGATATTTTCAATTGATATAGGCTGGCCCTGTGCATGTGTTTTCTCTACAAGCTTACATTTTGAACTTATTGTTATGGCTGCGGATCTTGTTAAAGGGTATGTAGCTTTAGTAAACTCCACTATTTTAGGACTTTTCTTGATTTATTTCCCTTCAGAACCTTCTGGAACCTTTGAAGCCGATTCATTCTTTAAACCTATTTCATCGTGTGGTGTTTGAATATTAGAAACCTTTTCAACCAATTTCCTCTTTATCTCCTCGTTTTCATGATAGGACTGAGCTATGACATGTTGAGCTTCTTTAAGATGATCTTGTAACTCTTTGATTATTTTGTCTTTCCCTCATGATTGCACCTGATCTTGTAACTCTCTGATTATTTTGTCTTTCCCTCATGATTGCACCTGATCTTTATCCACTTCTTGAACTGTGTGTTCAACAAATTATGTATGTAGGGAAAGTATAGGTAGTCTTTTGACAGCTGACCTTATGATTGGACTAATCATTTTTGGTGTTTCATCCACCTCATCAACAAAGTGTAGCTTTCTACCTTTCGTCTTAGCTTACTGTCTTGGTGAAGAATCTTCAATTTCTTTTCCTTTACCTATGCCCTTTTTTGGATACCTTTTCTCTTTCCCATTTGAATCTTTAGAATCCACTTTCTCAGCAAATGACGAAGTGTCTCCTTTGGGGTCTAAAGGAATTCTTGTTGAATATAAGAAATAGTCCCAATCTCTATTCAATTTCTTGAGTTCTTCCAACACTAGTAACTTTACCAGAGAGAAATGAAACAAACTGGTTTTAAGCTTATTAGCCCTAAACTGTTCTCTGTCTGACATTTTACCTACGCTTCTGTATAGGTAAAAAGGTAAATTTAAAATATTATTTCCTGTGAAATGCATTAAAATCCTTATATGATACTGGTATACTCTGTCAAACCTACCCTCACAAGTGAAATATCATTGAACCACTCTTAACAACTTTCATGATGCTCCAATATGCATTCTCTTGGAATAGTAGCACCAAAATTCTGCTTTTTGTACTTGGTTTTCAAGAAATTACTGTAGAAGGTTGGATCAAGGGGCATACATTTAAACCATTTCTCCCCTTGAATTGGAATCTCGGTTGCAACAACTACTGTCTCCTATGATACCTGGAAAGTAATATCAACAATATTTGTCTGGACACCATTGAAGTTGAGGGAAAATTCCTTCATTAACTACAGATTGAACCCTTGAATCTTTTCAAAAAACCTCATGCACCCAACTTGTTCAAAGGAAACCCTAAATGATGGATTATAATTTACCAAATCTTTTTGGCTCACATTTCAACACACTGCCTCCTTTATTGTATTTATTTTTCTCTTGAGTTTCCATGGTGTGGATGTAAGATAAAAACACTGAGTCTGGTAAGGACAAGGAGGTTCAATGGCTAAATCTATGACATGGAACTTTACACAATGGAAAACAAGATTAGGGTTTACTCAATTGTATCAAACGACTCATCAATACGATAAAAAAGTCTTTAGATGTCATGCATATAGGAACATACTATTTTCCATACATAAAATAGAACCCCTCAGTCTTTGGCACAATAGAATTTTGAGAAATAGAGGATGTGTAGTGTGTGACTACTGTGTGAAATTTGCATAGCGGTAATATCGATATTGTGTAGCGAGCTGAACAAAGTTTGCATAGTAGCGAGAAAAGTTTGCATAACAGGTGGAATATTTTGAATTTGCTGAGGGAAAGGAGTCTGATCAATGGAAACGAGTCTTTTTCATGAAAAAATGGGAGGATAAAATATTCATATGCAAAGAAAACTCGATTTGAAGTGTTATTAGACCATTTAGGATAGCATGACTGTTTGGGTAGCGCTAAGCAATTTGCGCAACAAATTTACACAACATGTGCACTTTTTTGCAGGCCAAGTATGAAAATAATTTTGAAAGATAGAACATATGACATGATGACCTTTTATGACTCTCAACATCTCATAATGTGTCATTATGTTCCATGGCATCCCTTTCAAAAACCTTTCACCTAGAATTTATGACTTGACTCTTTTTGACATACCAATTTAGATTTTGTATCAACAATCTTAGACCAATGACCAAAAGACCTTGAAAAATTTCATGGGAAAAAAATATTTTAAAAAATACACACTCAATGACTCAATTAGGAATGCATTGGTCTTCCCAAGACCAAAGCATGATTTTACAAACTCTTGACGAACCTATAACCCTACCTTGAAAATCATGACACTAACACTAATTATTGAAACACAATAGTAAGAGTTCATATCAACTATCCATGTTCGAAGTGGAACCCTTGCGTATACCTTACCAATATAGAGTAAAGCATAAGAAACTACACTAATATGGATCCTTATCATACTCTAAGCTAGTAACACTAAATACATAATCATTTCTCTATAAGAGATTATGTGTTTACATACAATATTTAACCTCTACTAATCAATGACTCTTGTTCATCTTATACAAGCGATGTAATGAAGCGGGAAACAAGGTGATTATTGGTACTATTCATGATCTTAGTTCTTATACTAGTATATATAGGTAGTCATAGGTCCATAAGCTTATATAAGGGTATAACACAACTTATTCAATAGGTACTAGTGGAATGTATCACTATCTTATATTCAATCATTATGAGCTTTAAGACTAGTATGAATACGATTTCATATTTTTGTATATTATGCATAATACTACTACTTATGGAGTTCGATTACACTATGCTTAACTATGAAAACTTAAGCTTGTTTCTCATTTGAATTGGATTTGTTAACCACGTGTTATCTATTTGAATAGTTCAGGTCATGAATTCTAACCATGTAAGCTTGAATAGGCTTGTAACTCTTCTTATTAAACACATTTATATTGAACACTATGTTACTTATAATGATATAAGCTTTGAATACACTATATTCTATGAGCTTATGTTGTGCTTATAACTAACCTGTATTGATTAGGGAAGATAGATAAGTGTAACCTTCATAACCAGTAGTGGAATCACTTGTATTACATTAGCTTACTACCATTGTAATTATGAGCTTAGATATTATGTGAATACAATAGGTGGAATAATTGAACATAATAGAATGGTTATCCTTGTTAATCATGTGTAATATGAAACTAGCACATAATCTAAGTTGTACTGCTATTACTATGTACTATTTATGTCATATATACAAGTAATCATGTACAGACTAGTGTGTACAAAACATACATAATCTTCTAGTATCTATGGTATTGATAGTCCAACTTAGTGTTAGTGATAATTATTTACATATTAGGTATATAATCTTAAGTAATAGTGATGGTTGTATTGAAATACTGTGAATAAGGTATGGTAAATATGTGTGATTGATTAGGGTTAGATCATATCATCTTCATATGTTACATATGGCACTCCTTTTTATCTAAGCTCTTAGTATTCAATGATCATGGAAATGGTTACATGCTCATCCATATTCAATATGCTTAAGCTCATAGAAGTGGAATACATCATTACCTGAACATGATGAAGATTATGGGAATAGTGTCGATACCATCTTATGGTTACATGATGTTGTAGTTCAAGCTGATACTAGTCATTGTGTTTGTTCATTGGTTGTTACTTAATCATAGTACACGTAGCTTAATCTGTATAACTATGGGGCCGAGTCTGATCACCACTTCCTATATATGGGTAAATGTTCACCCTTTATTCCATATTCATTGCACTCATATGTCAATAGCCTGATACATATCCAAATAGGGAAAATAATGGTGATATCTATAACCCATTACATATTATGCATAATTAATGGTTGTATTCATATACTCTCTATGTTAGATCACTTGCTAGTACTGATTAACCGATGATCTAGAACCATAGTGAATAAGGGGAAACAAGTGCTATGCATCTAGTCTAATCAATGGGTTACACTTTTAACATAACTAAAATCTAATCAATACCACTACTAGATATAATTAATTCCATAACAAAGTTAAACACATAAGATAAGGTCAATGAATCAACTTACATTACACACAACATATCCAGTAATAAATGAAGAGTGGTATAGGCATATTATGGCTAATAATCACAATGGTCTTAGTAGTATGCCGATATGTAGATGCTCGCAATCAAAGACTTTAAGCTAAGATGATCTGGTAATCAAATACAACTTAGTTTCAATATTAGATGGACTGCAACAACCTGAACACATATTACACTCATGTTTCTATTCCACTAATATTATGGGATTACTTATGATATGTAACTAACATAGGTGATACGAGGATTGTAACACGTTCGAGCTAGTATTAAGCCTTTGATTAAGCCATAACCAGTGATCATTGTATACATATATAAAGGTAATGGAGTTTGATCATCATGTATTAGCTATAGGTAAAAAGGAATATGTACACGGATTCACTTGTATTACTACTAATGCTATGATTACACTATATCGTGCTTAGTATTACTACATAATATTGACTTGTATTCAGAGTAAGTTGATTTACACATAATGGGAATAGATCAATATCGATACTATCTTAGAGAATAGAGATACTTATGTAGAATACATAACTATTGGCTGTACTTCATGCTTAAACTATACATAATACATTCTTTGTTCAACTTACTAGTCTCTTTACCATGAACCCAATGGAATAGCTATGACTACATAATAGGGTATACCTTATTTACATAATCAAGATGATTGAGCTCTTTGTGATTGTAATAACTAGTATTAGTTACATAAACCTTCTTGCTTATCTTTATATCTCATGTTTAGTCTGCGTTATGAGTACGAACTCTATTGAATCTCAAACTTTATACAATATATGATTCAAGCAATGGAATAGTAACAATGATGATTAGAGTCATACCACCATTGATATGGAATTACTAGTAATATATGATTACTCAATGGAATAGCTCCAGCTTAAACCCTATTGATATACGACATTAGTAACAAGCAATGGCTAAGATAAGCTGATAGCTACCTTGTATTCCCTAATTACTAGATATGATGAGTACTAGATGTATTTGCATAATATACAACCATTTTTCCCTACTATGTAATCCATATGTTTCCCACTATTCGAAACCATTGGTATCTCATACTAGAATCTATGATAGCAAGTGAACATTCATGGTTGATGGAGTAGTATTAAGTCCATGGTATTCATGATATTATACAGATACCCAATTCCAAGTAGCAAGAGGAGATTCATGGTTGAACACACGTTATTAGAATGAATCGATAGGAATTCCTACTTTAATGGGGTTAGTTCACCACACTTATCTAAGAGCTTACATGAATTAGAGAACCAATACCCTTTTAACAATGATAACACCAATATTACAGCTAAATATCATTACCTAATCAGAGCTAGTACCATTGTATTACTCATATTCATAGAGATATCAAATCTCATAGTTTGTATCAAGCACTCATAAGCACGAATCATCATGTAGTACTAATACCCTTATCTGGAATCACATATCAAGCCTAATCAAAGCAATATAGTATTCATAGTTAAGTTAACCAAGCTATACTAGTAATCAATCTATCCTTATATGTTATGTAGATTGCATGATTATAATGCAATCATTGTATGATCTCTATACGGGGCAACATGAATGTAAGCTCCAAGTGCAATGGGTTTACTACTATCCATAACCAATCATCAACTTGTATTATGTTACTACCAGTGTTCACATTACCTCTACTATTCAATCATGTTAGTAAAGGTTAGTTAGATATATTGATTCACATTGTTTCCATAATGAAGATAAGTTTCTTTGTGATTCACATGATTACATAGGGTCGATATCAATTATAAGTTGCATGTTTATGGTATAATGATGATGCTTACTAAACAATTGCGATTACAACTTCTTTAAAACTAGTTATGAGCTATATGGTCACAGTTCATATCTAAGCTATAAGTAATGGGAATACTAAATAATAAACACTGATAAGAACTTGTACTATTAACTATGATATATAATGCATTGTGATTGATAACATTCCCTATGTATAATGATTACTATAATTACGTTATGATCTTTCTATAATATAGAGATGTTGTACTACTAGGTTATGGAGTTCATAGATATGGTGATTACTTTTCTATACATGTTGGATAAATGAACATTTATAAATATATTTTTAAATTATTCCCAGTCGTCAGAACATCGACACAACTTTTCATCAATAGTTTGACTAACTGAGAATACTTCTTTCCCAGAGAAAACGTCGGACATACAACGTTTCCGTCACTTTTTTTTCGAACATTTTCACAATTTTGCATCGCAAGTTTGTCATTTTTTTGTCAAACCTTTATCAATGTTTCGTTGCCACTTTGTCATTGGGTCATCATATGGTTGTCAAATATGATTCGTAATTGCGATGAAACAATGCTTTTCTTTCGATCCAGGAAACGTCATAGACAAAGGCGCCATGCCACTATTGCATTGCAAGTTTGTCAGTGTTTCATCGACGGGTTCGTACATGTTCATCACTAATTTGTTGCTTGTTTGTTGAACCATTTTCACTAGGGAATCGATCTTACGATGCAACTGCAATGACCAAGTGACATGAATTTTACAAAGTGATTGGGGCACACTCGTCACTCTTATGATGACCAATGGCATCGATATTGCGACGATGTCTGGACCGTCGTAATTGTGATGCAATGGATGTGACATAAAAATGATTGTTTCCTTCATCGTAATTGGGATGATGTGGCGGTGAACATGCATTTGTAAATCATAAGAAAAAAGGAATAATGTACTTGTGATTGAGGGTAGTTCCATCACCTTCCTTTGATGATCCTAGAGGGACCATTTTACAAATCCACAAAGCTCAAGGAGGTACACTAACCCTCCTAAGACCTGCAAGAGAAGGCTTCTTCACAACTCACCTGTAGTAAAATCCTTTTTCGGTGGAAACATTCCTTTGCCTACAATGGATAAAAATAAATGGGTATCCAATATCTTCAAGCCTCTGGACATATATGGTATCCTAAGATACCCATGATAGATGCCTCCTATGTTTGAAAAGTGGTTTCCCAAGTTTTCCGTTAATGATGTGACTACTGTCGTAGAACATTTGGATAACTTTTGGGCCTTTTTCCAACTTAACCCTGTGATTGATTATGCTGAAGATGTGGTGATGAAACTCTTCTCATCCACTTTCACCAATGATGCTAGGAGGTGGTACAATAGTATCCCTAGAAAAATAATTACTTGGGACCGGTTTGTGTTGATTTTTATCTAACAGCCCTTGGTATTCTCTGATACCATGTTGAATTTCCCCTACCTAACACCTGAAATTTAATTCTAAATAAATTACTTATTGAATTAAATCAAAACTGAGTAATCAACTAAACATGCAACAAAAGCATAAACTAGGAAACCAAAATCTCATGCACAAGGCACCAATATTTTTGGGCATAAACCACTAGAAATACCCTAGAGGGAAAACCAACATTTAGATTCTTTTATTAGGGTCAAATCAAGGATCTCATAACAGGGAAAATGACCCACTAAGAGAATATACATTGCAAACAAATCTGGTAATGCCTATGTTGCTGTACAACCTTGTACCAACATGCTTTTCAAGGTGTACATGCATTTCCTTCAACAAACCCGCATACATATGTGACTAACTCCACTGAAACCTGCATACATGTACAAAAATACTATATGTACACTTCCGTACGATGCACCCGTTTCCTCTGGCTTCAATCAATTGAAACCCACATGCAACTACCTTTTCTTTCTCTTTTTCTTGGGTTGTATGATCTGTATATGGAAGTCCTTCTCCACTTATATAAGATATTGAATCATAGCCCTTCATTATCCAATCCTATTTGCATAAACACCTGGATGGAATATCTTCACCCAACTAATGATATATCCTTAGTCTCGTGTAGGAAAAAGGACTTCTTTGCTTCTACACTCCTCACACTATAAAAAGTCCTCATTTTCTAGGTTCAACCTTGATCTCTCATCAAGATACCTAATCTCAGAATCTCACCAAATATCCCAACCTTGGAATCTCACTAAAGTTCCCCACATTGGTCTCTCACCAAGGGTCTCTTGATCTTGGAATCTCACCAAAGATCCTGATCTTGGTATCACACCAAGGATATAAACTTGACATCTCATCAAAGTATCTGACCTTGATATCTCATAAAAAGTACCTTATCCTTTACCCTAGCCTTGATTTTATAATTATGAGTTATAATCTATTCCTAATCTCCAAAGTGATAGATGATTGATATTACTTCTCACACCCACTTGATATTTACATGCTAATTACTTTTAGCACTTTCCTTAAATAAATAAATTAACTAATAAATTTTTTTTTACTATAATTACTCCTTTAACTAAATTAAACTCAATGATAGAAGGATTTCAACGACTTCACATGCTATAAACATGCCAACGCGGAAGTACTTGTCTGATGCTACCACTAGCATCAACAGTTTGAAGAGACCTTTCTCAAAACACGGGGTGCCAAGGAGGATCCTAAATTATTGTTCATGCGACTTAATGAAATAATTAAAATAGAGAATGAAATTGTCAAAGAGTTTGATGCCAAGTTTGAAAAGTTTCTCCAACAAATACCTAGCAAAATACACCCTAGAAAATATCATCCTCTTTTCCTATACATGAAATCATTCTGAGGACATTTTGGATACAATCTTAGGGACAAGGTTCAAAATACTCTTGAAGAAGCTCAAGAGGTGGTTGCAAAAATCGAGACTAACCTTTCAACTTGTAAGCTAGAACCTTTCTATGCCCCAAGAGCTAAGGATGACTCCAAACCAAGGAAGTTACACAATGCCGAGCCCACTAAAGATATTAGCGTTCCATGGGCACAAAGGATTGAGGAAGAAATAAATCACTAGTAAATTTGGGTCATATTCCCACAACCCTTTCGACGTAATTCCAATGTGATGTTGTCGAGATCACGAAAAACATTGGCCCCTCCAAACGTCATTTCTGGTACTGTCTCAATTCCAAAAAATGTTCTTGTGTCTCACTTCTGACGTATCTAATGGACACATGTCATCGAAAGATCAATTTTATAGTAACATAAATTGTCGCCTCACTTCCGAGCTATATTTACATTTCGTCTTACTTCTGATGGAAACATATGGTTTACATGTCGTCTATACTACGATGGAAAATGTCGTCACAATAGAGACGACCAAACTTTTTTTTGATCTTAAATGACGACAGAAGAAGTCGTTGATATTTCAACTCCACAAATAGTGCATCGACGAATTTTCCATACTTGCAATGTTTTCTACCATCAAAAAAGTGTCAAAAGTTAGACGAATGGGATGTTGGAAGACTGACACACTGTAAGGTCATATTCCCACAACCCTTTCGACGTAATTCCAATGTGATGTTGTCGAGATCACGAAAAACATTGGCCCCTCCAAACGTCATTTCTGGTACTGTCTCAATTCCAAAAAATGTTCTTGTGTCTCACTTCTGACGTATCTAATGGACACATGTCATCGAAAGATCAATTTTATAGTAACATAAATTGTCGCCTCACTTCCGAGCTATATTTACATTTCGTCTTACTTCTGATGGAAACATATGGTTTACATGTCGTCTATACTACGATGGAAAATGTCGTCACAATAGAGACGACCAAACTTTTTTTTGATCTTAAATGACGACAGAAGAAGTCGTTGATATTTCAACTCCACAAATAGTGCATCGACGAATTTTCCATACTTGCAATGTTTTCTACCATCAAAAAAGTGTCAAAAGTTAGACGAATGGGATGTTGGAAGACTGACACACTGTAAGTATTTAAAAAAAAAATGCAAGCACTGATCGATAACCAACAATTACCATGTGTATAATGGGAGTGAACAAAAGATAATGGGTCAAAAATACATAGAAACTATACTAATGTTTCCTGAAATTTCCACTGATATTTGGAAGAGTTAGCTTTAGGACACTTGTAAGAGCGACCCTATAGGATTATTGTGTGAAAATATTAGGTGATGGAAGGAGATAAAGTATAGTTCCTTGAATCTATTGCATGTGATTATGTCCCCATGTTGCATGTTTTGTTTGGTTAAATTTAATGAAGCACACATAAATGAACTAAATGCTGCACAAAATTAAAACATGGAATGAATGCGAAAGAGCAAGTGAACTTTGTGAAGAGATGTTCCTATTCTAGTGAAATTTCCAAATGACAAGTTTTGTAGAAGTCATTATACCAATTTGAAAATTTTAATATATTTTGTGAGAATTTTTTGGGGGAAAATTGGGCATCAAGTATTCCTATAGTGTTGACTGTTTCTATCATATGATACACATAGAAGAAATGCCAGGTTTAAGGTACAAAGGTTCAATATGTATCATACAAAACAAATCAAAACTATCTCTTGTTCCATTGTGAAACATACAAAACCTGAAATTGTATGTTGTATGCGATTTGATTTTGTGCCTTTGAGATACACCACATACAATGGGTTGGATAATTTTAAACTTTCAATCTACCACCAGTCAATCATGTGATTCCATTCATCTATATGTATTGAGTTTGTCATGTCATGATTTTTGTTTATATCATGCCTCTTGACGAATTAACAAAAAAATTATTGTTAATTAATCAAAATTATTGTGTAGATTTTTGGTTCTAGTAATTAAAAAAATTGATGTGCTATTTTGTGGGTTCCAGTATCTAGATATGAGTCAAGAAATTGAACTCCAAGAAAATTTTATAGTTCAATTTCATGAGTATTAATGCATCAATTTAGTTGTATGTCATCGACCGAGGTAGGTTATTTGTAATATTGAATATGATATTTTTTGGGGGAACACCAAGGTAGGGCTTGTGAGCACCATTGTCATTTCAGGTGAGTATTTGGAAGTTTGGAGTTTTGATTGTTGGGTGACCCGATCCAAATGAATCTCAAAGGGTTTTCAACTCATGAATTATAGCAAATTCCCAAGAAAAATTGTGAGTTTATGTTGATAAGAATATTAAAGCGTATGGTATTTTGAAAGGACTAATTTCTGATAGTCATTTTACCAAGACATTTAATGATCTATTAGTTTTGATGTTGAAGCGACAATCATAAAATAATATTTACATGCAAAATTAGACAAGCAAAGAGTTAAGGTGACAAGGTTTACAAAAAGGATATAATATTGCATTCATACGCTAGGACCTAAACTTCTGGTGTGGGAAAGGTGGCGTTTTAAAGGGACCAATGAGGATTGATGTGGCGAGTGACATGGTACAAGAACAATCGATGTAACAACTCAGATATGGTAGTATGACAATGTGATCCAATAAAATATCATATATATGTTTTCAAAGCTTAGGTAAGATCATGTTGGTTAGGGAGGGAAGGATCTTCCTTCACTAAGCTCAGGGAAGGGGAGGCCTCTTTGGTGAATCAAAGGACTTTGGTTATTCCAGTGAAGGGCCCTTTTTTGGAGTGGAAAATGTAGGAAATTTTATTTTTTTGAGGAACACATATGAACAAGGAAAAAATAGAAGACTAATAAAGAACATTATTTATATAAATTGTAAAAGACAAGATATTGGAGCCTCATCTTCTTGTTCGAAGGGTTATTAAATGGACTTGAAATAAGTGACCAACCACTTCAAATTTCTGAATCAAAGGACTTTGGTTATTCCAGTGAAGGGCCCTTTTTTGGAGTGGAAAATGTAGGAAATTTTATTTTTTTGAGGAACACATATGAACAAGGAAAAAATAGAAGACTAATAAAGAACATTATTTATATAAATTGTAAAAGACAAGATATTGGAGCCTCATCTTCTTGTTCGAAGGGTTATTAAATGGACTTGAAATAAGTGACCAACCACTTCAAATTTCTTGTTCGTCACATGTTAGGATGCTAATATTTAAAATGACCTATTAAACTGACACTTATTTCAATGTCATATTATGCGAACAACCACCCTGAACATAATAATAAGATTTTTAGATTTTAATAACCACCCACATCCCATCCCCACAAAGATACACAAAGATACCGTGAGACAAAATTTCAAACTATTACAACGAAGAAGAAAAATCAACATATAACAACTAAAAGAAAATTTTATTGCACCGAGAGAATTGAGGTGTATTCTACAGCTTGTTATGAAGGAGATGTGTAATGTCACACAAAATGGATCTTATCATAGGTGACCCCATCTCTAAAATCATTTGAAAAATTAAAGATTAGAAAGCATAAACGAGACTCAATTAATTGTGTTTCATAATGAAAAATTTGATAAAGTAAGGAAACTTAGTTAGTCTATTAGATTTTTATTTGTTTGAATTTTTCAAAAAATTCAAGTCAAATTTCAAGGGAAGCTCTCCAAGGTGTTCTGGATTTTGGGGTGAGCATCTAGGGGTCCCCCACACATGTGAAATATCCTTCATTTTGTGCAAAATGTTTCACACAATGTTTTACTTTTTTGGGGATGTATCAAAACATTTCACATGGAGTTTTGTGCAAAATGTTTCACACAATGTTTTACTTTTTTGGGGATGTATCAAAACATTTCACATGGAGTTTCATTGTCTTGAGAGCGGGTCGAGTGCATCCCCAACTTTGTAGAGCGCATCCATGTGTAACACTAGATGCATGTGGTGTCTTTAGCATTGAATATTGTTTGATGCTTATCATCCTACAGTTCTTGAAATCGACATTGTTTCTCCTGTAATTGGTTATTGTCACTGTAATGTTGAACTGAAAGTAGGTTTTTGTTGAATTCTCCTATACAACAATCCATCATTGAGAAATCCATTTAATGTTCCTTATGGTAGTAGACCAACCTAAGAGGTTTCATTTTATGTATTCAATCATTCGAAGGTTAGAATAGGTAGTCAATATTAGTTTCATCATCAACAATAACATCCTTTGAAACATGAGTATTGTTTGCAACATTACTAACCTTTCCCTTTTTCTTCTTTTTATCATCTCTTCCTTGAGGATTGCAGGCTCTATGTTGTGATAATTTCAAAGCAATTTTTTAATAAAACGACCTTTGTATCAATTAACTCCAACTTTGTTAACCATACTTGAGGCTTGTCAATTATGTGAAGCTTCATTCCTTTGAATTAATTGAATCCTCAAAACATAAAAATACCCAAGTACCTTATATCCTACGTGGATGTACTTTGTTTGACTCTTGGGTATTTGTTGAGTCACACATGGTCACTTATGCAATTGTCGAATGTTGTGTGTTTGTCACATGTTTGGTTATGAGTGAAACTGTTGGGTGTTGAGTGTCTATTGTTTCGAATGTTGTTGTTTGTTTGAAAATGCTAATATTGGCATGCATTTATAGGGCAATGCGTGCCTTTCAAAATTGGGTCTTGTGATAACCTTTATATGGATGTATTGTGTATCAATATACTTAGGATGTATTTTTCTATGTCCTAGGCCATGATACCTCTTTCATGTTCTCTCCAAAAAAATTGTTCACTCCTGGTGGGTTTTGTTGTAGTTTCAATGTAAACATGGGTTATACAAATGAATTACATTTGCAAACATTGTCACCATATGGATTTATGCCTTAATTACCAATGACCCACCATCATTAGGGTTTTCTGTGAACATTTCCAATAATTCTCAACCATGGGCATAATTGGTCTAGCCAAATGCATAGGGCATATGGTTATATGCTAATACTCACGGGCTATCTTCTACTAATATGTTATGCTAATATGTACATTATACCATTACACTAAGTGGAAACATCTTTGCTCTTGCTTCTATCATTTTTTTATTATCTATAAAACGTTGAAAATGCATATGGAGATGTATACATTTTCAACTAGAGATGGCATTTCAATGGAGCTACAATAGTGAGAGGAAAGGACAAGGTGGTCACACACAATATGGTGTCCCATTACCAACTTATTGTAGCTAAAAATTATTCTCAAACCTTGAAGGACCTTCAAAATCCTTTTGATTGAATTTGTAGTTGTTTACAGTAAGCACGACTAACTGAAATCATCATAAAAGGATAAGAATACTTGTTTGGATTTATTTTTCTAGGAAAGATGTTGCAAGAATTTTAGATACATCAGGTATAGTAAGGATGCAATATCTTATTAACATCCCACTTACACCAATTCTTCCCATTGGACATGTGTAAGTCACTTTGATGAGGGAGGGAAACCAACTCTGGAAGGTCAAACACCTTCCCTAATAAATGTAAGGGATCTATGCTCACTGAGGTTTGAATGGCAACGCACTTCCCAAACTACTATGAAACAACCCGAAATATAACCTTGAGCTACTTGTTTTTCTCCCCTTTTGTAAACAATGGAACCTTCCCTTGGTTATGTGGGATCTCTTTTTTATGCTCAAAGATATTCTCTTTTTCCTCTTTGTGAGGGAAAGGTGCCTCTTCCTTATTCCTATGCAATTGAATAACCTTTCATTCCTTTCCTATGTGGAAAATGATTTCCTTATCTATACAAATAAAGGGATGACCTTCCCTTTCCTGCAAACACCCTAGGGCCATAACGTTTCTCCTCAGTCCCATCTCCATTATTAGAACTTGTATTCTCAAACTTATTTAAGATGATTTATTACTGAAATAGAATGCCAATTTTGGAATCACTTTACTATCTTCATTTAATGGACTTGATTGAGATGGCATTGCTTTAACTGTCTTTATTTTTCATGGAAAACTAAGAATATGTTAGAAGTAAAAAAGTTTGTTTATTTCTTAATCACATCCATCATGGGGACATACTCACTATAAAATTTATGACTCCTAGTATTATATTATTTTCTATCGTAACAATACCAATGATCATGGAGTATCCAAGTAATTGGAAATCAAGAGTTGCAAGAGGTAATGAAGGTAAATCTACATGATAAGGAATAGAGGGGTGCACCATTAGAGAAATAAAGAAATATTGGTTTCTATCCCAACCAATCATCCAACAAGCACATGCAAGACAAGAAATAAGAGTGACCCCATAAATGAGAGGCAATCATGGAGTTGAGAATATGACCCATATGACCCTCAATTGCTCATTAATGAGCCACATACAACCCATGTGATGAATTTCCCTAGTATATTGGTTTTGTATGGGTTGTTAGCAATCTATAGGCAATAAATTAAGACTTTAAAGAATAGAATATGTCTCATGGAAGTCATGGAAAACAACAATGACATTTTACTCTTTCTCTCTGAAGATGAAATGATTCATCACAATTTATTTGAGTGTGAATATGTTTATTGTTTAAGTGTTAATATGTTTACTGAATATCTTCTATAATAAATTAAGTGATAATATGTTTACTATTTTGAGTTTAAGAAGCATATATCCACAATAAAAATAGCCTACAAGCCCTAGATTGACAACTTATTATTGCAACATAATTGGATTTTTATTTAACCATGGTAGTATTTGAAATAAATACAATAACCACAAAGGAAGAGTGATTTTTTAAACCACTTGGTAACACACAATGAAGGATCTAGATCAACAAACACACAAAGGAAGGCTTGTATATAAACAAAAGCAAGAAGACCAATGCATTACCTCCAAGATCTACACCAGAAGATTTCTTCTAACTTCTTTGTGTAACCCTTTTCTTTTTTTTTCCCAATCCTTGGTGATTTTCTTCATGTCTTCTAATTTATATTGGGTGTCAACATATCAACGTAAGAAAGAATTCAAATGTGTACAATATTAAAATACTCAAGAAAAAATAAAATTATGACATACGAGGTCCCATTCAAGGTACTTGAAACATATTCAAATTAAATAGTTATTAAAGTGATTTGGATAGCATACCTCCCCTAATTGCAGCTCATCCATCATTATGTTTGTCTAATACCTGCAGTGCCAAATCATTCAACCTCCATAAATATCTATAAAATGAATACAACTCATATTGGTAGCATTATTTACTCTAAGATGCATTTTTATGAGAATGTCATAACATACCTTGACAATGCTTCCAAACACCTTATAATCCTTCTTTTTGGACTAGTCCCTCATCATCCTAGATTCAAACATGGATTTACTCGATGAGAACAAACTACAAACTATATATA
>CBVK0100603722.1:0-16594 GCA_900067695.1 Picea abies | reverse complement strand
GACTTCCTAAACGTGGAAAGATCCACGGCCCAAATACTCTCATGGACTTTGGGGATCCACGGTCCTAAACTCTTCGCTACCCACAAAGATACAGGAAAACAAAGTGGTAAGGCATTTAATGCCCTACTTTCTCCTACTAATCTAATGGTCGTGTGTGACCGTAGATTTCTCGATGGATCCTCGTCCGTTGATTAATACCTATTTGGATTAAGGCACTTAAATTTCCAGCTTCCTCTTACCAAATCTAATGATCGTGAGTGACCACAGATCTCTCGACAGAATTTCATCTGTCGATTCGATATTCCACCCTTATGCTACCATCTCGGGTTTCCAAGAGGATCATTTCTCCTCATGCATGGTTACTAAGGCTTTATGCCTTCACATTTACCTTCCGAGTTCTTGATGGGCTTTCCAAGGAAGGTATCTCTATGGGGAGATGCACTCAGGGTACTATCTGAGACAGATAAGGGTATCGTCCACCCGAGAACCAGACATGAAGTCTGAATTAGATCAGTACGCATGTAAATAACAATTCATGAGGACATATGCCATATATAGTCTCTTCCATACAAACATACAACTACTAGTACTGGTCAAAACATCCTACAGACATTCTTACAATGAATTCATTCACAGTTTCACAGCTTATGGGAATAATCATCAGAATAAACATATATATATATATATATATATATTTCAAGATGCCAGAGGCATAACACTTATCAAAAATAACACCAGGAATTATGCAACTACTGAGAGGGGTGCTCATTTCCACCCAACCGTAGGCTTAGCGAATCCCAGCAGATTTACCACTAGCCACCCCCGAGCTGAGACCACAATGCTATGAGACTGTGTCTCTATCTGCATGTGACCAGGAGCGAAGGTTACTCTCCTTCCTCTTTGCTATCACTTACTTTACGTATTTCCAGAGTTCTCCCCTTGCGTCCGCCTCCTCCAATCGCTTCTACCCCACACCTTATCCTCTTGCGAGGTTGCATGTGGCATGATTTCCCTCACGCTGGTCAGTCATGATGGCTCTACGGATAGGTGGTTCACCTCCCCATCCCTTATTAAATTTATGAGGAGCCATCTTCCCGCCAGCCGGTGAGGCATTTAATTCAGGGACAGTGAACTGCTTTTGGGTTCTCTGAGCTAGTGGAGTCAAAATACGGTATTAATTCTCGGTGGAAGTTAACGCCACCTTTCCAGGTGGCTTCCACCGCCATCATGGTCTCTTTTTCTGCACATCCCCTCTCAGCATTCCTGCAATAAAATTCATAATGTTATTCACATTTATTGACCTTTTCCTCAAGGTGCATTTACATCACATATTCACATTCATGAGTTTGCCATAGTTCTTGGCCAGTCCAATTATTTTTACAAACTGGGGGAAATAGGGTGTTACATCACCCCATCACGCCCCTTCTTGGAACAACCACAAAAATCCTTGCCTTGCTCCTTCTCGGTGATTGATTTCTTAATCCTCCTTAGCTCCATGGGGCATCCACTACTTATACATGCCTTTCCCATCACTTGAAAATTCGGGTTGCATGAAGTGGATGCAAATCACCTCAAGACAAATCATTCCACCAAACCTCCCCATCGCGTTGTGTCCACGTCTAATTCATATTAATCCCACAAGTCATATGTCCAGCTAGGTTTTTCGTGCCTAGGTCACCCCATTTGCTAAGTCCTCCCAAGCATGCCAATGTCATCTGTCCATACACAAATATTTTCTTCATCGAAGTGAACCTAATGAAATTAAGCCCAAGTAATTTGTGCCCAAGGGAGTACACTTGACAAGTGCGGTTTGTGATCATGATCCATGACAAACTGTGCTTGAAGTCACCTCAACCATCCATCACAATCCCCAAGTGTGGATCACCCATTCAACCGATCTGTATAAGTCTCGACACTCCAACTTCTCAAGTCTCAAGCCAATTCCACCCCATTCATTGGTGTGTCCAAATTGGCTCATATGCAACGCGCCCTATCTGTCCGTAGTAGAACCCAAGTCTTCACAACCTATTTATGGAGCACACTATCTATCTACAGATGCACCAAGTCTCCGTAGCCTGTATGCATTGTCATGCAAATGGGCCAACATGTCCATTTGAAGTTTGCATTTCCAAGGCAACCCAAAAATGCACGTCTTGCATTTGGTTAAAGGAGTCTTGTTCGACCAAATTGTCCCTCCACGTAGGTGCGACAAAGGTTCCCGACACCACTCTAGGTGAGGGTCTTAGATCCTCCCCCACTAAAAGTCATTGTCGTCCTCGACAACATCCGCAAGAACCTGCTGTTCTCAAGTCAGTACTCAAACTTGTACATCTGTCTGTAGCCAAAGGCCATTTGAAACAAATGCCACTCCATGAAAAAATGCCTCATGCCAAACTCTATCACAAATGATTCAAGTTTTTGCTGCCTTAGTGCCATGGTTGCACGCTGTTATGCCACTAGTGTGACCGTCTCCTATAGTTGTTGTTGTGCAACCTTCCTTGAGAAGATTGTTGAAACGTCAAATTGTTGAACCCATTGAACCTACTCGTGCATCTATACTTCAACCCATTTTGTCATTATTCCGCACATTGCATGCCTTAGGTCTTGAATTGATTGAATGGCCAATCCAATTGTCACATCTAATATGTGAGACTGCACATCCCCATGCACAAAATCGATCTTTTCTATCCGCACTTTGGTCACTCTGCACAACTCTTCGTGCACCAAGGCAAGGCCACCACTCTTGCCTCAATTGTCAAGTTACCCTTCGTAACCCAACATTTTGATGTCTCTATTGAACCAAGGTGCCTTCTTCAAAGGCACACTAGATTCCACTCTAGACTCATTGGCAAAGAGTTTACTTGTTGTAGCTCAATGAGAGTCCATGGAAAGTGGCTACCAAGACCACTACCAATGTTCACAATCCATCCCATGTCTAGGTCATGCAAACATTTTGGAACATCCCCATACTTATACATCAAACACCCATAGAGGAATGTCTGATCCAATTTTTCTCTCGCATTCGTCCAACAATCATTCGATCTCTCGGTCATCTTGCCAAATGCCTCGCCCAAGTGTGCCCAAGAAGTGTTCAGCCTCCTCCTTAGTCCTCAAGTACCAAGGTGCCACACCTCTCTCTAGTCATCTTGGTCTGTTTCCAAGACTACCCATACAAGTTGAATCCTTCTCTTTGGTCAAATGCTTTGTTTTCTTCATTTTTATATGATAATATAAAAATTATAATATTAATAGGTGAGTATGTTTTATAAAACATTTAATTATTAAATTGTTAAAAAATTGATTGGTTGGTTAAGTGGAGTGGTGACTTTCTTCCAATTCATTTCCCCCTAAATGAGTAACATGTTTAATCCCTTTTAAAAAAGAAAGGGAGTGGGAGCCACCATAGTTATCCATTCACTAGCTATAGATGACGGACAAAGTCACTATACCCTTGTACCACTAGCTTCATCCAACCTTGAAGTTATCAAACAACACTAATTGTTAATGGGAGCATCTAAAAGTTCCATAAAATTTAATTATTTAAAACTTGGGTACTTACCTCTAAAGGATCATAGGACATTAAACTTTACTAGATTCATTTATGAGGGAAATTAAATATGAAAAAGCTTTTTCCAAAAATTGGTTCTTCATATATTATTATATATTTTGCCCTTTTTAACATGGTATCAATATTGAAGGTTTAATTTCTAAAAATAAGTAATTAGAATTAGAATTGATTTTTGAGTATGATTTGACATAGAGCCCAAAGAGACTATATCTAGTGGTAAGAAATTGGGAGCTTGTCATTGTTTACTAAGGTTCTATTCTTGTGAAGGATAATCCAATCCCTTAAGATTCTCATGGGGGCAATTGGAGGTAGTGGTTGAATATGCAAGGCTCACATTGCACTTCACACACACACATAAGTGATCAAAACCCACCCTCTTATCATCATTAATATTGGACAATGGTAACAATTTGTTTGGTGTGGTAGGAGAGGGATGAGCCTTTTGACCCCAAAGAACATCAAACTAAGCTTCCCTTGGAGCATTGAACACACTACAAAGTGGAGGCTCTAGTGTCTTATCAAGGAATAAAAATATTGGGAGACCTAACTAGAGAAAGGATTTTAGTAATTGGGGACTCCACAATTGTTGCACGAGCCTTACAAAGGGGGAATTCCACTTCTTTCCCTCCCCGGTCTAGCATATTTCATGGAAATACTCTTCTTAATTTTAGGGAGTTTGTCAAAATAGTTTTATTTCAAGTCAAAAGGCAACTTAATTGAATTATAGATGGTTTGGCGATTGTAGGCTCACATGAATTAGGTAGCTTATTGGTTATCACTATGGATGACCAAGAACTCTCCACCACATTCTCCTCACCACGATGTTCATGGAAAGGCTACTTGGAAGCGTGATAGTTAGGAACTTGTTAGGGTTTGTTAATAAACATAAATTGAAACCCCTCACTAAAGTATGCAATAGATTCCCTTGTAAGTCTCAAAACTTATGTGACAATCTTGGGAGGTTCACCCTCTTGCCATCCATATTGTGTAGGAGGCTAACTTTCACGGACTTGCAATCTACCTACAATTTTTCTCTTTGACTTAGTCTGCCCAATAAATTATGACACTTGTAGTTGTACGACGCTACCTTGCCTCGGTCACAGAAACTTGGCCAAACCATGCCTACTACAACTAGACTATGCCTCTTCACTCAAGGTTTTCCCATAACTTCTCCTTGAGATACAACAAGTCAGATACACCAAGTCCTACTCAAATCAATCTATCCAACAAGCATACTGGGTGCACATCCAACCGTGGCCTCAAAATGCTCCACAACGATACTTATAATTAACCAATTCTACACTTAGACAAATTACAAGTATGCAAGAACATGAACATTCAACACATAGAACATCCACAAAAGTTACACAACATATGAGGTTGGGTGGCACCAAGCTAATGCCTAACACCATTTTATTCCATATAGAATAATGTTACATATGATACAATACAATGCAATGGTGAGGGTGCGGCTCTGCCTGCAACCCAATTACAACAATGCAAAGTAACTAAGGAAAATAATCCTCATGCCTAGAACTTCCCCAATGACCTTGTACAAATCAACCTAATAACTTTTGTTGGTTTTCCTCCATAGCCTTGTTCCATTCTCCACCTCACCAAGACAATGTTGATGTTTTGGTAGCTACAGGAGGTATTAACCTCCATGTGTAACCTTTTACTTAGAATAAAATATTATGGAAGCAAGTGAACCATTAAATAGATGTGTGGAAACCCTAGAATACAAGTCGACTAGCAGAATAAAAAATATTAGAATATTATCTTCTAGAAGTACAAGTCGGCTCCACATGAAAAAGATAAACATAAAATATAATTACTAGAAATTCAGGTCGGCCTAGCTAGAAAATTCACTGGACAATTTAATATAAATAGAGGACATTTTAGCTCATTTGGATACCTAGTTAGAGCACAAGTCTTGTGGAGAGTTACAGTTGTAGCTGCAACTACAGCTTCAAGGAGGAATAAGGGCGTATGGTCATCTCTTGGTCTTGGTCTCTCTCTAGTGCTATCGAGTGGGTCTCTTGGCGATATTCTTGGTGATATTCTTTCTAAGTATGGTGCAAGTCTGAGAGAGTAGTGCAGCTGCAACTGTAGTTGTGTATGGTAATTGTTCTGTGGATATGGAAACTCTCTCTCTTGTGCGCTACCCTTGGAGAAGGAACGCTCTACTTGTCTTGAGTTATTGATGCAGTTAGTAGTTAGGGTTTATCTGTTGGTTCTGGAGTAGGCTTACCAGAATTATTCTAAGTAAAGGTTAGTGTGCTCGGGGGTGGCATATGTGAATTCCTATGGATGAGTG
This sequence comes from Picea abies, assembly GCA_900067695.1. NCBI lineage: Eukaryota > Viridiplantae > Streptophyta > Pinopsida > Pinales > Pinaceae > Picea > Picea abies. The sequence goes on along the minus strand of CBVK0100603722.1, from coordinate 10,709 downwards.
ACAATGATGTGACATTGTCTATGGTTAAATGAGCATACCAAAATTTCAACATGGTATTAGAGCTGGTTTCCTTCGTAACAGTCTAACCGTTGGAAGGAAGATCCTCAGTTTCCCCCATTTCCAAGCTCGTTGAGCACTTACTAAAATCACTAAGAAGGTTGCGTAAGTAGGGCACATATCTTCCTCAGTTCAGATCTACAAATTTCTAAAGTTGAGATATTATGGTTTCCTCATAAAAACCCTAGGTTTGCAGTGCCATTTCTTTTGTGCCAATTGCAACACCAGTTGTAGTGCCAACACCAATTGCAATAAACGTTTCATTGAAGTATTGGGAATAATTTAGGTTTTCCTAGTGCGCCTTACCCTAGCGCATCTCCAACTATCTCCAGACTGCAAGTTTAAATTTTTGGGTTCATCATTACTTATCTCTGCTACCAGATGGTGCCACTACCTATCGATGCTACCAGAGGTATGTACTTGTATATGTTTAAACTACATCATTATCTTAAGGGTATTTGTAGGAGAAGGGATATTTTTTTCCAAACAACAATCATAGATCCAAAGGGATCTCAGATCCAACCATTTATAGGAACAACACACTCCATGTTTGATTTTTTTCATATGTCTCTCGTTGTAATGGAATTATTGTGACCTTATGAACATCTAGTTGTATTTTGATATATTGAAGTTATGATTATCATACTAACCTCTGTTCAAAGTTGAAGTTAGAAACTAACTTTAGTCAAAGTATTACATTGATTAAGGTTGAGACTTTAGAGTTTATTTGCACTATATTATCTAACTCAGATTTCTATATAGAAAGCATATTGTCTTAAGTACAAGGGACATGTTGAAGGGAATACTTGTTATCTTGAGTGAAGGATACTTGGAAGAAAATAAAAAACACTCGTTCTTGAAGATAAGACTCCAGGTTCTAGGTTTGATTAAATTAATAAGTTTCCAATTTTGCACATATCAAGTTTGATAATTGCTACATTACTAGTCAATGTGACAACAATCCTTGAAAGGTTCTATTACTGCTAAATACAATGAATACTTGGAAGCATGCGATTACTATTGATATAAATGCTTGTAAGATTAACTAACATCTCCTATAGGAGATACTTCTTGTTTTGCTTCCAGGAAAGTCACCTTGGTTACCATGAAGGAATGATTGATCACAACACTAGAAGAGTGTTGTTCCTATTTCCTATTATTGTATTTTTATTTTGGTTCTTGTTCCAGGCAGGTCACAAGCAATAGCTCTGAGAAGGAGCTACTGTGATTATTGTTATGGTTCTTGTTTTTATTATTATAAGAGTATTATTCTTGTCTATTGTTTTTCCCTTTGTTGTCCTTGTTCCGAGTAGGTCACATGTGATAACTCTAAGGGAAGCTATAGTGGCGGTTGTAGGAGACAACATATTAGATGGTCTCTAGTTTGAGACATGGAGTAGACTATCCAGATAATAAGTTGTATACACGATCATATACATCCATGTACCAAAGAAGAAGAAGACGAAGAAGGGTACTTTTGCAAGATACAATGTATCTCATATGGAGATTGATTGTAAGAAGAAGAAGGCTCCAAATATGACCGAACAAATCCCTCTAGTGAAATTGAACACTCTTCAGATCATCAGGAAGAGTTAGTAGAGCCAGAAGGGCCTACCCAAAATCATTACAGTAACCAGGAAGAGACCAACATGGTCCCTTGACACTCTGCAAAATGCAAAGCCATATAACATTGACAAGTCATATCATGAGGAGAAGATGACTCCACCAGTGGCAAGGCATGCAACCCCACCAAGTACCAACTTAGAAGGAGCTAGAGTTCAAAGGGAGTGAACCCTCATGATCCACTAAGGAGGAGAAAACTCCCCAAGACCATTCATAGGAAGTTGCAGCTGGAAAACAAAGGAAGTTGGTGCTTCCAATGAATGTAATTCTTCAAGATATATAAGAAAAAGCATTCCGTGGTTTTCTCCTGATTTGGGTTTCCACGTAAAGCACTAGTGTACTGTGTATGTGTATGGTTGTTCATTTGTTCATTGCTTGTTTATTATGCAGTTATTGGATGATAATGCTTCATTGATATAACACTTGGATTATGATATAACACTTGGATTATATGGTTAAAAAGGATTAAATTTCTCTATTATTGATTCACCCCCCCTCTCAGTAATCCAACAAAGACATCTTCCAATACTGACAGAAAAGTTCCATGAGTTGAGGAGGCTATATCGAAGCTTCAGAGGCTTCGAGGAGATATGAGACCTCCTGGAAATATTCCCTAGTTTTAGTGACAGAGGAGGAAGTCAGTCATAAGGATTGGAATATGGATATTTTGCCTTGAGACCAGAAGGGAAGTTAGTGGTGACTTCCAAATTGATCTACAAGATCAAACATGTTGTTGATGGTAGCATAGATATGTACGAAGCCTGATTTGTGTCCAAGAGGATTCTCCCAGCAAGAGGGAGAAGACTACAATGAGACACTTGCTCCAGAAGTAAGAAGAAGTATACATAGAGAAACCATAAGATACATAAGAACGAGTCTCATGTCTGTATGTTGAAGAAGGATTGTATGAGCCTAAGAAAGCACCCAGGGCATGATATTCTAGATCAAACAATTTCCTAATGAGCTTGGGGTTTACAAAGAATATGTGGCAACATGTTCAACTTATGGAGAAGCAACATGGCTTCAGAAGCTGATTGCGAGATTGTTTGATCTCGAGTTGGAGGCAACTTGTATATTTTGTGACAATTAGAGTTGCATGAATTCATCAGAGAACCCCATGGTCTATGATAGGTTGAAGCATATCGAGATCAGATATTATTGTATCAGGGATATGACACAGAAGGTAGCAGTGAGGCTCCATTTTCGTGACTACACAGGATCAGGTTGCAGACAAGTTTACCAAGCTGTTGTTGAGGATGAAGTTTGAGTACTTTAGGAATAAGCTCTGGGTGGTACCTCTTCAGAGGGAGTGTTCTCATCCGTGATGAAAAAGGGTTGGCACTAAGATGGGTGGAACTCATCTAGCATGAAAAAGGGATGGAACTGAGTGTTCTCATTCAACATGAAAAAGGGATGGTACTGAGATAGGTGGAACTCATCCAACATGAAAAAGGGTTGGAACTGAGTGTTCTCATCTAGCATGAAAAGGGTTGACACTGAGATAGGTGGAACTCATCCATAATGAAAAAGGGTTGACACTGAGTGTTCTCATACAACATGAAAAATGCCTGGCACTGAGACAAGTGGAACTCATCCAGCATGAAAAAGGGCTGGCACTGAGTGTTCTCATCCAACATGAAAAAGGGTTGGTACTGAGACAGGTGGATCTCATTCAACATGAAAAAGGGATAGCACTGAGACTAAGGGTGCACATGATCAAGTACTAATGCATTGTAGGGTAGTGGATGTCTTGGGGTCATGTTGTAGCTATTGAGAGCTAACCACAAACCTTGGATGCATGGGTTGAAGTCATGTTGTACTATGGATATCCTGTGTGGATATGGCAATGCTTCCTGTAGAATGGTTTGCAAGACCATGTGAGTCTTTCCCATGCCATGTGAGATGGATGGATGTATTTGAGACCACTACATGAAGAACATATTAGTTAATACCTCCCTAGCTAAGAGGGAGTGTTGAAATTTTGGTAGTTACGGGAGGTATTAACCTCCACGTGTAACCTTTGACTTAGAATAAATATTCTTGAAGCAAGTGAACCATTAAACAAATGTGTGGAAACCCTAGAAGACAAGTCAGCTAGCAGAATAAATAATATTAGAATATTATCTTCCAGAAATACAAGTCGACTCCATAGGAAAAAGATAAACATAAAATATAATTACTATAAAGTCAAGTCGATCCAACTAGAAAATCCACTGAACAATTTAATTTAAATAGAGGACATTTTAGCTCATTTGGATACCCAATTAGAGTGCAATTCTTGTGGAGAGTTGCAGTTGTAACTGCAATTGTAGTTGCAAAGAGGAATAAGGGCGTATGGTCATATCTTGGTCTTGGTCTCTATCTAGCACTATCAAGTGGTTCTCTTGGTCATATTCTTTCTAAGTATGGTGCAAGTCTGAGAGAGTAGTGCAGATGCAGTTGTGTATGGTACTTGTTGTGTGGATATGGAGATTGTCTCTCTTGTGCTCTACCCTTGGAGAAGGATCGCTCTACTTGTCATGGGTTATTGCTGTAGTTAGTATCTAGGGTTTATCTATTAGTTCTGGAGTAGGCTTGCCAGAATTATTATAAGTAAAGGTTAGTGTGTTCGGGGGTGGCATATGCGAATGCCCATGGTTGGGTGACAATGAGGTGACATTGTTTATGGTTAAACGAGCATACCAAAATTTCAACAGACAATACACGTCACCCCATTGTGCCCCTTCTTGGAACAACCACAAAACTCCTTGCCTTGCTCCTTCTCGGTGATTGATTGCTTAATCCTCCTTAGCTCCATGGGGCATCCACTACTTATACATGCCTTTCCCATCACTTGAAAATTCAGGTTGCATGAAGTGGATGCAAATCACCTCAAGACAACTCATTCCACCAAACCTCCCCATCACGTTGTGTCCACATTCAATTCATCTTCATCCCACAAGTCATCTGTTTGGCTAGGTTGTTCATTCCTAGGTCACCCCATATGCTAAGTCATCCCAAGCATGCCAATGTCATCTGTCCATACACAAATATTGTCTGCATCCAAGTGCACCCAATGAACTTAATCCCAAGTAATGTGTGCCCAAGGGAGTACACTTGACAAGTGCAGTCTGTGATCGTGATCCATGACAAATTGTGCTTGAAGGCACCTCAACCACCCATCACAATCCCCAAGTGTGGATCACCCACTCAACTGATCTATATAAGTCTTGGCACTCCAACTTCTCAAGTCTCAAGACAAGTCCACCCCATTCATTGGTGTGTCCAACTTGACTCATCCGCAACGTGCCCTATCTTTCCATAGAAGAACCCAAGTCTTCACAACCTATTTATGGAGAACACTGTCTATCTATAGATGAACCAAGTCTTTGTAGCCTGTATGAATTGTCATGCAAATGGGCCAAGAAATCCGTTTGAAGTTTTCATTTCCAAGGAAAACCAAACTGTCCCTCCATGTCGGTGCGACGAAAGTTCCTGACACCACTCTAGGTGAGGATCTTATATCCTCCCCCACTAAAATTCATTTTCTTCCACGACAACATCCACAAGAACCTGTTTTCCTCAAGTCAATGCTCAAGCTTATACATCTGTCTGCAACCAAAGGCCATTGGAAAACCCAAATTCCATGCCGATGCCCACTGGAGACCCCAAGTTCTACTCCAATGACTACTGGAAACCCCAAATTTCCAAAACTCAACATGTACACAATTATCCACAATAGACACCCAACTCTCCACACTATTCTCTACCTAAGGCTGTCATGCGATCTCTTCGTCCACTCCATGAACAAATGCCTCATGCCAAACTCTATAAAAAATGATTCAAGTTTTTGCTTCCTCAGTGTTGTGGTTGCACACCGATATGCCACTACTGTGACTATCTCCTACAGTTGTTGTTGTGCAACCTTCCTTGAGAAGATTGTTGAAACGTCAAATTGTTGCACCCCTTGAACCTACTCATGCATCTATACTTCAACCCCTTTTGTCATTATTCCACACAATGGATGCCTCAAGTATTGAATTGATTGAATGGACAATCCAACTGTCGCATCCAATCTGTGAGAGTGCACATCCCTATTTACAAAATCGATCTTTTCTATCCACACTTTGGTCACTCTACACAACTCTTTGTGAACCAAGGCAAGGTAACCGCTCTTGCCTCAATTGTCAAGTTACCCTCCGTAACCCAACATTTTGCTGTCTCTATTGAACCAAGGTGCCTTCTTCAAAGGCACACTAGACTCCACTCCAGACTCCTTGACAACAAGTCTACTTGTTGTATCTCAATGAGAGTCCATGAAAAGTGGCTACCAAGACCACTATCAATGTTCACAATCCGTCCCATGTCTAATTCATGCAAACATTTTCTAACATCCCCATACTTATACATCAAACACCCATAGAGGAACGTCTGATCCAATTTTTCCCTCACATTCTTCCAACAATCATTTGATCTCTCGGTCATATTTCCAAATGCTTCGCCCAAGTGCACCCAAGAAGTTTTTAGCCTCCTCCTTAGTCCTCAAGTACCAAGGTGTTGCACTTATCTCTAGTCATCTTGGTCTATTTCCAAGCCTACCCATACAAGTTGAATGCTTCCTGGATTCCTTGGTCGAATGTTCTGTTGGCTTCATCTTGCCTACTTAGGTATAGGTCACTCTATTTTTCCCAATGAACATCCCTTGTGTTCCTCACGATGTCTGTTATGGAGAGCCTTTGCGCTCCAACTTTCCAAGTCTCAGTGCATGTCCAGACTTATTACTACCCCACTACTTCAATCAACCTTCCATGCTCTTGTGCATAAACTTCTCCATGTCGTTAGATAGTCAAGTGCACCACCTGACCATCATGCCCAAGTCATGAGAAATGCACACCATGCCTAAAATGATCTTTTCATGATGCAATGAAGTATGTTCACGCAACTCTTTGGAACCGAGGTAATGTTCTCAACATTTTCCTCCAATTTCCAAGTCACTTGCCACAAATCAACGTCCAAGATGATGGTGACCAACACCTCCATGCCCCTCAAGTGCCTCAATAATATTTCCAAAGTGTCCTAGTCAAATAAGATGGCTGAAGAACTTTCATACCTCTTGAAAAAGAGAGGCACTCCCACACCAATGCTTTAGTCATAACTCTAACCAACGATCCCTATGATATTAGGGTCATATGGAAATCATCCTCAAGTTACCCAAGGAGAGCTATGCCTCAACCTAATTCCCTTACCAAAGTTGGGAGAGAAACGCCCAAGTCGCTTGGTATGTGTTCCTAGCTTCGCCATATAGGTTGATAGCCAACGATTTCTTGGTTGAATCCTTAGTTGTCTCCATATGTCACCTGGAACAAATATACCTTGCTCCAATAAGAAAGCATTCAATAATTTGGCATTTTCATTGTGACTACCTAAGGAAAAAATTTACTTCTTCCATGTAGTTGTCAAGCTGCCTCCACAACTCAACAATTCTCTAAGTCACTTCTTCCTTAGTGCCCCAACTTGGACTAACCATTTCCCAATCCATAATTCTTGTAGAGGAGAGGATGCCCTGATTTGATCACAATTTCTACATGAACGACTCCTCCACAATATTCTCCATTCACCACACTTGACACCTCCAAGTGCCCCTTAGGCTCTGCTACCCTCTTCATGGCAACGAGTTGCCCAAATATTTGATCAATGAATAGAGAGATGTAGGTGGTTTCCAAATCCAACTCAGATATTTACAACATGAGTCTTTGTCATGTCCACTAAGGGACTCATCCACATGAACACCTACTCAAAGATTCCATCCACTAGTCCACCCCAACCTACGATTGAGGTGCCTAAAATGTCCAAGGTCATATTTGAAGTCTACTACACCAAGGCTAATCCCAAGTCTGCTAGATTCATCATAAAAGTGGGTTGAAATTGGTCTTCCTCCAAGTTTCCCAAATTCCCCTTCAAAAAACCAACCATCACAACATTCTGAAAATGAAAAAACAAAGGACATTCATACCTCTTGAACAAAGTCACACTTGGTTGCTTAAACACTTCAATTCCTCTAACAATTGCAACCACAAAAAAAGGTCTGTTCATCCCTTCATCTTGCGATCTGTGCAAACTTTCTCAAGCCAACAAATATGCCTCATGGTCCTGTCTCGATTGTCTTCTACACCTGTAACATCCCTGCTACAATCCCCAGTTTAATTAATGCTTAATGTATATAGAATGTATGGCTACGACCAAACGATGTATATGCAAATTGTATTTCTGAATTTTAATAATACAATGTGATGCCAGTTGTCGGAGGATAGGGATAGAGATGGGGTTGAATTAATGAAAAATAGAGGGGAGGGTCTAAGAGAATGTCTAAGAAGGGTCCAAAGGGGAATTACCAATGTCTATTAATTCAACCCACTTCCTAAAATTACTATTGGTATATGGACCTTCTATTTTTCTGATTGAGTGTCCCCAAAACCAATCATTTAATACATGTAAGAGGGTGAGTTTGAGAAGTCACATCCCATAGTTATTGGGATCATGGGAGATGAGTACAATCATCTTGGGGAAGAGTGTAAGTCAAGAAAGAAGCCGAAGAGAATAAATTTGTATGGCCAGTTACAATAATTTTTAGACAGTCAATGATTTTCCATGAACAACGAGCAGACAACATAAAAGAAGATCTTGGAGATAGAATAACCATGTAGGGAGAATTTTGGAGCATGCTGGAGCATTTATGGAGCATATTTAGAGAAAAATACTGAATAGTTAGGATGTTAGGCTTGAAGAGTGAACTCTTGTGTGAGTTGCACTGTAACAAAACATGTTTGCTATTGGTTGCTCGTAGTTTTCCTGGCAGTGAGTTCCCTTGAGTTCCCATTAGAGATATTTGTGGTTACCTCTGCCAGAGAGACCCTAATAAGAAAATGGGATACCTGATGGACTGAGAGCAGTGAAAGGGTACATTCCTTCGGTTGGGAAAGTCAAGAGGAAGAGAGATAGAGGAAATTCAGGACAATTGTAGGAGAATACTATTGGGTTGTGGGATTTTCTGAGCTGTGAGTCGACAATGGGAGACCACCCTCTTTTGTGGATTGCTAGCCTAAACTCGAGGGTGACTTGCTATTGAGATATGGAACAACAAGTCTATGTTTGGGTGGAACACCTATCCCAAGCAACGGGTTGCACAACCATTTTAAAAGATAAGTGTTTTATCTATTTTTTGTCTTGCATTTCGAGTTTTAATTGTTGTGCATGAACTCTGTGTATGAGACTGTTTTATATGTTGTTGTAATGAATTATTAGCCGCATTCATGTGTGATTTTAGTATGTTGTAGATGCACTTAATTAACGATGTCAGATAATGGTTCAATCTGTTTGTAATTTGTATCTGATAAGCTATAGGAAATTAGTTAGTTTTTAAATTTTTAATTTATGAGTATTTCCACACATAATGGACCTCAACTAGGTTGGGGAACGTTACATTATGATATCATAGCTTTTGGTTCAAACATTGGACCTGTATGGGCCAAGAACCAATGCAAATTTGGACAAATTTGCTGCTATAGATTTTGTTCTGTGATGGATTTGGGGAAAATGGATAAAATTAGAGTGAAATCCCCAAATTCATGAGGAATTCGAGTGAAATTGCCTCAGAACCCTCTAAGAGATGACACACGACATCAATCCACAGATTTGCAAAGCTAAATTTGACCTGGAAGGTCAACTCTCATGTTTTAATGGTTGTTGTAGAATTGGGCGAAGTTTGATGGATCGACAACAAAGTTTGCTTTTGATCTCAAGATCAATGACCCATATTCATTGTAATAAATTTAAAAACTTATAAGGTTTTCAGAGTTTGGAAAGGTCGAGAAGATCAATGGTTGAGATTCATTTTTGTCAGTTGGGAAATGAGAAGAATCGACGATCTGGATTCATTCTCGACCATTGGGAGGTTGGAGCAGATCAACGATGAAGATCATTTTGAATGGTAGATCGATGGTCTAGATACATCTGGGATTTGATCAATTTTTTTTAAGTGTTGGAGTTAGCCAAGAGGATTCACCGATGGTCGATGGTTGAGTTAGCCAAATTGGTGAAGTATTTCAATTACCAACATAAATTGTCGATGGTTGAGTTAGCCAAATTGGTGAAGTATTTCAATTACCAACATAAATTGTCGATGGTTAATAGTCGGATCGACAATTTTGGAAAATCATTTTGTTTGCCAATGGTCGGGTCAGGAAATTCGATGAGGTGTCAGTTCATCTAAGAGAAGTTGTTGATATCCAATGAAGGAAAGAGGTGATGATATGTCATGCCACATCAATATCCACATTTCATGACATGTCAACATAGTTTCCACGTAAGCCAAGAAATGGTCGATGGTCGATGGTTGGGTTGAAAAAAATGAAACAGTGTTTTTGCATGCCAACATGAATGGCCGATGAGCGATGATCGGGTTGACCAAATTGATAAAGTGTTTCATCCTCTAACGAAAATTGCCGATGGTCGATGGTTGAGTGAGCCGATTTAGCAATGTATTGCAAATTTATTTCCAAAGGAAAGGGCTGATGGTCGACGATTGGGTTGGTAGTTTTGAAAAAGTGTGGCGTTCAGATCAATGGTTGAGATTTCACCCAATTTTCAGATCGATGGTGTAGATTAAAATACTGTTATAACGCCGAAACAATGAATTTTCTATGAAATTTTCAGGTTTTGAAGGTCTTAAACTTGCGAGGAGATTTTGAGGCCCTTGTTGATTAATTGGGTTGGTTTTCATTGATGTCAACCCTTGAAGAAAGCCTGGTAGCGAATTTCGGTAGCACAAATGTTTGGGTAATGGACCCAAGTTTGTTTGATGGATAATGGCATAAGTTTTGATATGTTTGTAGGTAAGACTATTCTAGATGGATAATACATGTCATGCCATTTCCGGTGGTATGTGGAACGTCACATAACTCCTCACGTTTAAAGAGTTATGGCCATGTGAAGTTGCATAATCCCCATGAGTCATCTAGAAGCCCCAAAAGGTCAAAGTAGTCAAAGTGGTT
>CBVK0100603721.1:0-16594 GCA_900067695.1 Picea abies | reverse complement strand
CAAATCATGATTGCCAATGGTGGTTCCATGAAATATGGAGGGCACTGTGAAAATGTGTGTCTCCAAATCAGTGACTACCACATAAAATCCCATATGTTTGCTATCAACATGGGTGGTTGTGACATTGTGTTGGGTGCAGACTGGCTAAGAACTTTGGGTTCCATTCTCATGGATTTTAAGGCATTAACCATGCAATTTGACCAGGAAGGCCACCAATATAAATTCCAACACATCATTGTTGGTTCACCTGAGGTCATTAGTTCCCATCGGATGCAAAATTTTCTCAAAAAAGGTCATTATGGTGTCATTTCCCAACTCCATGCCATACACGCAACATAGACACCCCCGGTACCGCATGACTTCCAAGCCCTCCTTTCTAAACATCAAATGGTATTTTCCACTCCCCAAGGACTCCCTCCTTCCCATGGTGTTCATGATCATTCCATTTCCCTTGTACCTGAAAGCCTTCCTCCCAATATCCATCCATATCGCCACCCCTTTTCACAAAAAAATGAAATTGAGAAAATGGTCCAGGAACTCCTTAATGCAGGCATTATCCGCCCTAGAATGAGACCTTACTCTTCTCCTGTAGTCATGGTCCTAAAGAAAGAAGGTTCTTGGAGAATGTGTCCTGACTTTCATGCCCTCAACAAACTGACCATTAAAGACAAATTTCCCATTCCTATCATTGATGACCTCCTAGATGAATTGAGTGGCGGCCAACTCTTTACTAAACTTGATCTTTTCTCGGGCTATCACCAGATACATATGAAAGAGGAAAACATTCCCAAGACGGCCTTTTGCACTCATGAGGGCCACTATGAGTTTTTGGCCATGCCCTTTGGCTTGTGTAATGCCCCCTCCACCTTCCAAAGCCTCATGAATCATGTCTTTCGTCCCTTTCTCCATCATTTTGTCTTAGTTTTCTTTGATGATATTCTCATCTATAGAAAAACCTGGACAAACCATCTTACTCATGTGGATCAAGTTCTCCATCTACTCTCTCAGCACCAACTTTTCCTGAAACAGTCTAAATGTGCTTTTGGTGCCTCAGAAGTAGAATACTTGGGTCATATGGTTTTCAAGGATGGCGTCAGGGTGGATTCAAAAAATATTGAAGCTATGCAAGACTGGCCACACCCAAAGACTCTCAAAATCTTACGTGGATTTATGGGCTTATCAGATTATTATCGCAAGTTTATTAAGAACTACAGAAAGATTGCAACACCTCTCACTGCTCTCCTCAAAAAGAACTATTTCACTTGGACTCCAGCCACTGCTAAAGGTTTTCAAACCTTGAAGACGACCATGTGCACCACTCCAGTTCTGGTGATTCCTGATTTCACAAAGACCTTTGTGTTAGAATGTCATGCCTCAGGGAAAGGAATCAATGTTGTCCTTATGCAAGAGGGTCAACCTTTGGCCTTCACCGACAAGCAACTGTCTGAAAGGAATCTTGGAAAACCCATTTATGAAAAGGAAATGTTGTCTATTCTGCATGTCGTTGATCTGTGGCACCCTTATCTCTTGGGGTAATGATTCCAAATTAAGACCGACCATCAAAGCCTAGAGTACTTTCCAGAACAATGAATTTCCTCCCCAGAGTAAAAAAAATGGGTGACTAAGCTCTTTGGATATGATTATGAGATCATTTACAAGAAGGGCAAAGACAATGTAGTGGCAGATGCACTATCCTGAAAATATGAAGAAGAAAGATCCCCTTTTTCTCTTTCCTTCATTATACCTGATTAGCTTCAAGTTGTGTGCCAGGAATGGCTTCAAGATCCCAAAAGTTCGCATCTGATCTAGCAATTGCAGACCAAGGCTCTGGCTCCCCCAGGGTACTCTTGGCTCTAGGATGAGCTTCGATACAAAGTTCATTTGTATTTAAGTAAACAATCAAAGCTTAAATCCACAATACTTTTTGAGCTTCATGCTACACCCACAGTGGGGCCTAAGGGTTCACCAAAACATATGACATGGTCAAACGTTCTTTTTTATGGGATGGTATGAAACAGGACATCCATAATTTTGTCATTGAATGTGAGGTGTGTCAACGCAACAAGGGAGAAACAGTCAAATCTCTGGGCACACTACAACCACTTCGGATTCCACCTGCTATTTAGAAGGATATCTCTATGCACTTTATTACCGGCTTACCCAAATTGGGGAATAAATCAGTCATAATGGTGGTTGTGGATCGCCTTTCCAAGTATGCTCATTTCTGCGCTCTTCAACACCCATTTACTACATCCACAGTGGCTCAAATTTTCATGGACTAGGTATTCAAGCTTCATGGCATGCCGCACTCTATTGTTTCAGATCATGACCCAACTTTCACAAGCAATTTTTGGAAAGAGTTGTTTAAGCTACAGGGCACCCAATTGCATCTCATCATAGCTTATCATCCCCAGACTATTGGTCAAACGGAAGTTGTCAACAAGTGTTTGGAAACATATCTGAGGTGTTTTGCCTCTGAAAAAAAACATCAGTGTGCTCAATGGTTACCCCTAGTCGAATGGTGGTACAACACTTCCTACCATACCACTACTCGCATGACTCCTTTTGAAGTGGTATATGGACAAAATCCACCTTCAGTTCTCTCATATTTACCAGGTACCTCGAAGGTCTAGGTGGTTGACCAAACACTTACAGTTCGAGAGGATATTCTTCATACCCTTAAAGAGAACTTGGTCATGGCACAAAATCACATGAATAAACAAGAAGATCAAGGTCGCTCTGAATGTCAATTTGCAAAAGGGGATCAGGTGTTTCTACGACTGTAACGATATAAGAAAACTTCCCTCAAGGTCGAGCATTGTCAGAAGCTAGAGCCCAAATTTTATGGTCCTTATACAGTTCTCAAGTGTGTGAGATAAATCACATATCAGTTAGCTCTGCCCAGTCAGTTGAAGCTACATCCTGTTTGTCATGTTTCATGCTTAAAGAAGGTGATTGGAACTAGGTGCCAAATTCAAACCAATCTTCCAGAGTTAGCTAAAGAAGGATCCATTTGGCTACAGCTAGAAGTCGTTATGGACTAGCATGAGCATCACCTGCATCAGAGAACCATCAAGGAAGTGTTATTCCAGTGGAAAGATACGACTCCAGCAGATGCCATTTGGGAACTAGCTACCATTTTGCAGTAGTTTCAACATCTCAAGCCTTGAGGACAAGGTTGCTTTTAAGGGGGCGGGCATGTTAGGGTCCTAACCTACACATAGGTAGATCAATATATTCGGATGTAATAAAATTAAATATTAATAAGGCCTTTCAATAAAATAAAATAAGGCGGATGTAAGAAGACCTAATAGAAGCTTTCGCTTCTAGAAGGATCTTCCTCTAGATGCTTCTCTTGATAGACACATTTAGTATAAATAAGGATCGAGGGTATGAAAACCCTATCTTGGTGATTATTGTAATAGAGCACTTCTTGAATGGAGGTTTCCCCCTCGAAGAGGCCCGTGAACATTGCTTTATGAATCAAAGTGTTATTTCTGTTGTTGTTCTTATATCATTTATGTGTTATTGTGGAGATTATGTTGGTTATATTACTGTTATTTTTCCATTTCTAGCATTTTATTTCTGTTCTACATATTTATTATATCTGGTATCTTGCATAACATTACACTTTAGTTCAAAAATAGAACTAGAATTAAGACTTCAGTTCCAACTCAACATTATACTTTAGTTCTAAAATAGAACTAGACTTGAGACTTCAGTTACAACTCGACATTTTACAAGGAAATTTGAAATTCTCTTCATGGTGGATAATGTTACACATGCCAATGCATTAGATCAATACATTTATATCATTTGAAATATTAGGAATATCGTTTGTTTCTAGATCATAGGAATTTTATATTCAACCTAAATTTTGCTAGATGCTTTGACTTTTGCTCATGGCTCACAAAGGTTGTATGTTCCCCTTGACTTTTTCACTAGTTTTTCTATGCTCATAGAGGTTGTACGTTCCCCCTGATGTTTTTACTAGACTGTCTATTATCACATAGGTTGTACATTCCCCTTGAATTTTGCATTAGACTCACATAGCATCTCATTCATCCTGACTTTTGGTTTGACTCACATAGGTTGTACGTTCCCCTTGGCTTTTGTCAATACCTCACAAGACTGGTTGATTCTCCAAATCTCCCTGGCTAGCCTCAGAGTGGCCCATATGACCTCTCATTGGAGAATGACTGTCAATGCTACCAAATTTAACAATTTCAAGCAAAAGGAATGTGTCCAATATGCCAGGAGTGGACATGATATAATCAAGACCTAGTGGGGACATCTGGAGAAATTTAGGATGGATTCTCATGGTATGTATGCCATAATGTATTTAGACACTCATATGGTGTATGTAGCCATGATTCTTTGTCATATGTTTGGGAAGAAGAGCCCTACGCATTTCTCGGTGGAATGGGTATCCATGATGAACGAGGTAGCCGAGGGTTACACTTTCAATTGGACCAAAATGTTGTCAGATATTTTGGCCAAGTGAATCGTTGATTATAGAACAATGAAATCAAAAGGATAGAATGCCCCTTTTTACATTTATGCATATGTTATGGATGCCATCTCCTTTATGACCCCTTTCCCATTGATGAACTGGATTTGGACTCCGACTAGTTCAGAACCCATTCATTTTTATCATTCCAAGTTATGGGAAGAGAAATCCAAGGATTTCTTTTATGAAATATGCCAAAATGTTGTAGTACCTGTTCACATAGCCATTTATGGTCACTCACCTCCTCGAATTTTAGAGAGGATTATGGGAAACCTTGTAAATATCGCAGATTGGTTCATTGAGGATAATTTATCCTACATCAGAGTTTTTGGTTTCTTGGTTCCCCATCATGCTCTCCCACAATTTTTACTTGACAGGCTAGTGTGAAGAGAAGTGGCATATCAAACAGTGGTGGGAGGTATCAGCAAGGAGCTTAAAGCAACACAAAAAAAGGTATGTTTGAATTTCCCCATTCAAATTGGCATGTTTACATTATTGGATTTTGGCCACTCTAAAGTTGAGGCAGCATCTACGGATGATGTTAAATTGGTTAACATCGAGTTCAAGAAACATGATCCACATAAAACAATGGAAAACCATATGGCTCAATTAAAAATGAAGCAGTACAGACATGAGAATTCCCCGTATGACAAAATATTCAAGGGGGTGAAATCTTATGAGGAAGTCCAAGACACATTCCTGACCCTACCCCTAGACCAACAAGTTGGTTTCCTCAGCTTTTTGAAACATAGGCAGAATATTTTGCCAAATATACTGTAGGGAGAATCAATAACCAAGCCTCCTTCACATGTAGCTAAGTCTACAAAATCTGAGCCGAGCTCCTCCACTAAACCTAAAGTCGAAAGGGTCCTCAAAATCCCAGAGGTATTATTTCAAGAGATAATGATGTCACTATCAAGGATAGATGATCCACAGATGATAGCATGGTTCAAGGCCTTCATGAATCTGGGAAAAATTGTCTCTCATTCAACACCAACAACTCCTACTGGCACCCCCAATACAACAGGACAACAACACTCCTTCGAAGTTGCCTCTCCCATTACGTCTTTAACCCCTCTACACACCATCTTTGGAAATCCTAATTCTAAAATCACTTTTGTGGGTGATATTACTCCCATATTTCCCAAGGAGATGCCTCCTTCATATTTTTTCTTTATTAAGAAAAGGAAATCCATCATAAAAAGAGAATCTCACCAAAAGTATGGGGTTATAACTAAAAGGAAAAGACTAGTATATGATGAAAATGATTAGGACGGTCCATTGTTTGCAAAGGAATTTGCAGGTTCATTAGGTGCCTTTGCCACTGCCAATCAATGTTTAGTGGACAATTTGACCGAACAACTGCGACATAAGTTCCTATTGGTGGAACACTTGAAAAATCAGATATATACAACTGAGCAGACTATCAGGAACAAAATGAGTTAGGATTTTGAGAAAATTAGAGCTAGTGATCGACAACAGATTCAACAGATTTAGGATAACCTTGAGCAGCTCCATCAGAGTTCACAAAACAACCAAGTTCTGTTCATTGAACGTGACAAATTGATAGAATAGTTTCACGCCGGATTGGCCCTAACTGAAGGTACCACAATAGACATCTCGGCCTTCAAAATTCAAGCATTGGAAATCAATGAGAAGCTTGAATTTGCCCAGTAGGATATTTTTCTAAAGGTAGATTCCATCTAGAAATGTTATCATGTGGTGGACCTTTCCCTAAAGGATATCTATGTCAAGGAAAAAGAGGCCCAATCAGCCCGATCCAAGTTTCAAGAAGTCCTCATATTGATGCAGAAAGCCAATGTCCCTGAATTTCCTATTCTCATTTATTCAGAACAATTAAGAGGTGAGATGGCCCTAAAGGTCTGGGAGAGAAATCTGGAAGAAGGAAAGAAATCTTCCATAGAAGTTAAAGAATATTGTCTAGAGGCATTGTTGTCACTAAACAAAAAGATGATTGAGTTTGAGGGGGGAAATATCTTAGAATCCCTGGGGCAAATCGATATAGAAATGAACCAGCAAAATTTCAGAAAGAACAAAGAAGAAACTATGAAAACCATTCAAGGAATGAGCCAGATTGATCTTCTCAAAATCAATAAATGGTTAGTTCATCCAAATTCACATTTTCAGGCCACAGTCCAAGAGGTGAACAAGATACAAGAAAGGTTGCCTCAAATACAAAGAAAATTATTCACTTTCGAGGTAAATGAAAATATTGATCCCTCTAGGTTCGTGGTGGCATTGATGGATAGATGCACCCAATGCATTGAATATGGAAAGAAAAATGTAGCTGGGAGAAAGTGAGAAAACGTGCACAGTGTCCTTTCCTTCCTCCCTCTCTACCTTTCATCTTACATCAATCATTTACCCTGCCCACCTGCATTCTAACCTCCACTTATCCGACTTCATCCTCATACACTCATTCCTTCATCATTTTTTCTATAGACAATTACTCTCCCCTATGTCCATTATCCATCCCTTAATGAGACAATGTTGTGCTATTCATCTGATTATTCTCACCCTGTTACCTCGACTGTGATTCATTGCCTCGCTGAATATATCTAAAGGGATAGATGGAAATGGAATTAAAATGTCCAAGACAGTATGATAAATGATTAATGTGTCCTTAATGACATGTGTACCCAACCCAAAGGATTAAGGATAAAGAGCGCTCCTACCAACAAACAAAGAGACATAGGAGAGCACCAACAAAACTCATCAAAATTTACACGATGTTGTTTTATTTAGATGCATTCTATTTTTAGTTAAATATTGTAAGAAGTCCAACGATTTTTAGTTGTGATATATTTTGTATAAATACATAGATTTAAGATCTATACAAGGGCTGCTTCTTGCCGAATGTAATAGAGAAACTCTATTTTTGAGTATTAATACAAGTGCAGATAAGGATTCTAATTTTCGTTCAGTTTGAGTTATGTGTTTCCTCTTTGTTTCCATTTCCCCAAATCTCTTTGTGTAATTCCTTGAAGAGATATTGATTGCAATTTAGTATTACAACTACTATGATCATATTATACCATCAATTCATTAGGTAATCATTTTTTCCTCTGTATTTACTGTGAGTAAAACAAGACCTGCGATTTGTGTGAATACTCCATTCTATATCTTTTTTCAAGGGTGTGTTCTCTACTTTTCTTCCACTGCAAACAAGGTGAGACTCATCTGCAATTGATGCTTGGCTTTGTTTAACAGTTTTGTAATTCATTTCCACACCATTTGATATTATAATTGTGACTCAGATAACAAAATACAGCCTCTGTACTGTCTTATTATTAATTTCATTTAAAAGTCATTTCTCATAAACTAAAGGTAGTAAAAGCACTCATTAAAACATTTTATTTAAACACTCATGATGCATGACATTAATCTTTGAGTCTTAGGATTAATCTCAGGAGCAACACTCGGTTGTGTGCTACTTTTGATGCTTTTTGCCAATTTTTATTTGATGTGTCTCTGGTGGATAAAAAAAATAGAACTCCAAATCAAGTATGTCACTTAATAATCCTTGCATGGTTGACATCAACCTTATTTCAAGTTGCGGTTGACATAGACTGCCCTCCATCATGCCCTTAGTTTGTCTGATATTTTTTACTAAGATTGTTTTGTTGTTAAATGACATATGAAATTAAAATCCTCCAGTTAAAGGGAAACAAATTTTGCAGTGATGAAAATGGGTGTAGTTATTTTATTTCGATGCTATGATGTTAAATGTGCATAATGGAAGATGACATGTATATTAGCATGATTCCTACAAATATTGGTTTATTTAATGATTTATAAAGTTTGATTAAATTGTGCATAAGAGGCATTTGAAGATTTCGAGCTCACCTTGATATGTAATTGTTGGATTATGTATGTGGAAGAAAATTATTTGTATTAGTTCTTTTCAAACCTGTTGGCATTAGTTATTGTACTCTGTATGTATGGAAAGTCTCTTGCACCTTCACTCAAAAAACAAATATGGAAATTATAGAGTGACAATTCTAAAGCTTTTTATATATTTTGGTTGTTTTGGGACAGCTGGGTTTTGAGTTCAAATGTTGAACATAATTTTGAAATAATGGCAGTAAGGACGTTAAGACAGTAAATGAAAATTCACTAATTGAAAAGTAATCATCTTATTCTCGAACATTATACCACTTTACTCTCATTACAATCCCCTCGCCTTCCTAGATACATTTAAACTTTCCCTGTTCTATTGTTGTTAATTTCATTAAAATAAAAGAGGTTTTTAAAGAAAAGAGTTTGACATTGTTCGGTGTTGTGCTTTCTGATAATGCTTGAAAAGTACTCATGGTGTTTCCTGACCATTATACCACTTTACTCTCATTACAATCCCCTCATTTTCCCAATAGCCTTGTTCACTACCTATCGCATAGCAATTGATTGGTGATTTTATGGATGGATTTCATGTGCTCTGTGGTAAATGATAAGATCCAACTTTTAATTCTATTTTAGGTAGATTTAATGCAGGGATTATTAAGAAATATTCATAACATGTTTTGGATTATTTCTCTAGGATGATTTTTTTTAGTAGAGGAAGCAATAGAGATATAAATGAAAACATGGGCATAAACGGTAATAATAGAGGAAATTGGCAAAGAGGTTATAGGATGCCATGATTCTCTATTCACTTTTATGTTGATCCTCAAGAGATAAATCAACTTTTGCAAGCTAGTTTCTTCAACCTGATTGGCCAGGGAATTCTACAACCTCCGACGTGAAAGACCTTCTTTTCACCCCAGCCATAATTTTCTCGGTATCCTAGTTTACCTCATGTATCGATGCAAACGACACAACTCGCCAATGATGGTTGGAAAGAGATATTCCACCAACCTATTTTTCACCAACACAGATGGCCCACTGCAACATTTCCATTACCTACTCCACCACTGAAAAACCAAGTTTCCCACATTGATCCCGTTGTATCACCTGTGTAATGTTCACATGCCAGTAAAAGATTAAAATATGATATCCCTAAGCCCATGCTAGAAAAAGGAAAATGAATATCCACCCCCTCTGATTCCTCTAAGGAATCTGATAAATCAATCTCTTCTCATCTCATACTTAAGGATGAATTCTCACATGTTATTATTGCATTGCAGCCTCAGGGCTCTAAATATTCAAAGGACGCTACAAAAAAAGTCAAAAGAAAACAATAGTGAGAAGAGGAAGAATGCCTCCCATAGTAAATATGGATTTTAGACTATTGGGTATGTCACTGGTTTATTTTGAGGATAAAACTTCTATTTTTAGACTATGTTAGACAACACTTCTATTTTTTACTGTTGAGAACAACAACATATATTTTGTGCATTTTTTATTGGACATTTTTGGATATGATTATATCACACTATGTTGATATTTATATTTTGAGCATATATACATGAAGCAGGAGTCAAAAGGAGATATTTTTGAATTAAATGATTTGGAGAATTGTTGTGTGAGATAGTTATAAAATGAATTAATGGGAATCACAAGGGGTCCCACCTATTTAGCTATTATTTATACCCTTAATTATATTTATTATTATTTACTTGTTTTAACTAATTAGTTAAGCTAATTTGGCTTAACTAAAGACAGGTAGTTCAAATACCTTAAATTATTGAAGAAGGATAAAAGATCAATCAAATGAAGAGACAAAGGGGAGGAGAATAGAAGGAACTTATATCATAAGGTCTTCTCTACACTAAGTGAGATATTTCTATCTTCCATTCATTATGAGTTTGCTAGAAGACCTAACTATCTTGATGACAACATGGTCTTATTGAAGGAAGCAAGATTTGTAACTGAATCATATTATTTAGTCTCTTGTTTCAAAGGTGTAAGACCTAATTTTGGTAGTCTATGTGTTCTTGTCTGTTTATAAATTATATTTTATGACTAATAAAGAATATTTTGCCGAGTCAAATGACAATAATTTTGGCAAGATGATCCAGATTTATAGCTTCAGTTTTCTTTTGTTGTCAGAGTATTTTTGTATGGTTCCCATCAAAGGCTTCTAAATTTTACTTTGGTCTCTACCCTCGGAGGGGTTTGTAAAGATAATCGAGTCTTGTATCTCAAAATGAAATCAATATAAAGAAATCAGATTTTTTATTTTCGTTCTCACTTGTATTGTGTCGATCTGATTTGAATTACTTTTATTTCTCATGTACACGCTCATATAATTCTTGTAGATACATATTTGTAGCTTTAATTAAATATTGATTATTTTCCTATTATGCTACATTAAACAACAAAATAAATTGTCCTTGGTTCCTTGCACATGTTATCAATGGACCAAGTGATTGTTCTTTTTAGTATAAGACTATAAACCCTGGGTGACATTACCAACTATATTTCTTTAGCCTAGCAAGATATGAAAATGCTTGAGTAAGTTCTTCCATACATTTTCCTCAACAATCCTGTATGCCCATAGTACTGCTAGTATTTTCAAGTCCCAATCATCCCTATTGACATTGCAAATATTTGTTAGAGAATTCTCCAAGATCTTATTGAAGGCTTCTATTGTTTCATTTACTTGAGGATGGTATGGTGTACTCTTTTGATGATATACTTCAAACTCCTCATTCATAGCCTTGATAGTGATGTTGATAAAGTGAGTGCCTTGGTCACTCATAAAAATCATTGGACAACCAAATCTAGTGATCAATTTTTCAAACAAGAAATGTTTTGTTGTCTTTGCACTGCAATATTTTACTGGTGTTTCTTCCTCCCATATTGTTAATTATTATGTTGTAGTAATGATATATCTTTCTCCTGGCCTTTTTACTAGTGGATTAATTGGTCCCACAAATTTTATTGCCCATTTTTCAAATACTTGCAAAGTTACTTGTGGTCTTATGGGAATCTCATCCCTTTTATTAGGTTTACCAACCCTCTAATAGACATCACATTTTTGGAAATATTCCATAGCATCTCTATGAATTGTTGTCCACCATAGTCCTACATGCAATACCTTCTACACGGTAGATTTTCCTTCATAATTTCCTCCAACTATTCCCTCATGAGCTTCTGCCAAAATCCTAGACCTTTCATGTTCTAGTACGCATCTTCTAAAAATGTTGTCTGAGCCCATTTTGTATAAGTGTCCTACAATAAATTGATAGTTTACAAATCTGACTACCAGATTCTTCCTATGCATAGTGTTAACCTCTTGTGGCGCAATTCTTGTACTCAAGTATTCAATAATATCAACAAAGTAATCATTGGCTATTTGGACTAAAAATAATTGTGTTTCAAGGAAGTTGTCTTCCAAGTTGATAGGTTCTTATCCATTGGTTACCCTTGACAGGTGATTGGGTCCTGCATTCAACTTCCCTTGTTTGAATATCAATTCAAAATCAAAAACCTGAAATAACAATAACCATCTACAATAGAATGGGAATGCTTGATTTTATGCATTCTACCTCTCCTAATATTTAGGTAGATTCCTATGAACTTTGTTCATAACAACTCATCATTATATCACAATTACATAGACTATTGACATCAATGACAATATGTCACAATATCCCCCTTTGTCATTGATGGAAAAGCACCAACTTCATGCACAAAATCCCCCTTTGATGATTCTTCTCTCCTCTAAAGTTTATCTCCCCCTTTGACATAAATGGAAAAGGGTTTCTCCCCCTATGATCTATCTATCTGTATGCTTCTAACCAAAATATAAACTTGGGTAACTCCTCCTACAATCATGCTCTCCCTATTTAAATTGAATGAATCCCCTTGTCAATATGATCTCTCTTCCTCTAACTTCTCTTCCCCTTTGTTTCTAAAAGGTTAGCTCTTCCTAACAAGGTCTCTCCCTCTTTCTTCTCTACAATATGACATGTATACCAATGTGGATAGTGCTTCCCTACTGGAACACTATGCAACTGTAGCTCATACTTTTCAAACAACCCTTGGACCTGTTCATTGTTTCTCATTGATGTCTAACCAGATGTATCCATCTCTATCCATGATGCTTCTATACTATACACTTCTCTAAATTCATCTGAGAGACTTTATACTCTACTTTCCACATGACTCATATTTCTAATAGAATGCAATCTATCCAGCTAGAATTGATCTAGTTGTCCAACCAGCTAATACATCTTTCATATTTTCTCAGTCACAAACACTATCTCTGCATCAGACGATCTCCTCTTTTTTAGGCATGTACGCATCATATCATTTGCCAGCCTGAGTATGTAAATGCCTTATCTTAATACAACATGTGTATGCTTCATAACAAATACTTGCTCAACTCATCTGAATTTGCAACACCTACAACTTGTCTATGCTTCTTCTCATGTCTTCATCACATAAAAGTGTCTTGCTACTGTCACTTTTTTTGTCACTAGGTTTTTCACAACATATATCATCTCACTACTATTGAACTGCCATCACAGAAACCATACCACAAGGTTTACACTTCTATATCCTCCTTTCCCATTCTCTCACACATGAATCAAGCATAGTTGTATTTATACTTTTCCACTCATTCCATTTATTTCCCACATGGCAACTTCTATTTAGGGTTGTCCACTTATAACCATTTTGGGACCAATGCATGACCATTTCACATAACTTATTGAGAGAATACATAACCTGCAATGTTCTTGGGCAGATGAAGACCTACAACAAACCATGTCAGAATCTACATAGATTTATACCATCAAACCATGCTACCTTCGATGATTCTAGTTATCTATTCATTCATTTGTAATCAAAAGTCCTCTACATTTTTATGTGCTTCAATACTTATAGGAGTATCAATAGGAGCGATTTAAAGTCTTCCCTAATTTCTCCTTCCTTTATTTGTTTATAATTTTTGAGAAGGAGTTTCAGTGGATCATTAAAATAGCATTGGAAAAATTCTGAGATCATCATCACTCATTTCTTTTGGTTGGTCTACTATTGAAGATTCATCATCATCATTGTTTTGTGCACCATAAGTTTTTTTATCCTTGTTTTGAGAATTTTCTATTTGTATTTTCCATTTGTTGGGTAATGGATATTTTACTCTCATGACATTATCAAGTTATGTAATTGTGTCAGATTTTTCTTTAGGAGTTTTCTTGTCTTGATCTTGATCTACTTTATATGCATAGCTTTGATTATTATATTACTTATTAGAATTTTTACCCACCATTCTCCTATTATCAACTTCATCAATTTTAGGATAAACATATTCATCATCTTTCTTTATTTTTACTTCAATTTTTCTTTTCCATATCTTCGTATTCTATTTTTTAGGGTTTCCTATCTTTAAGGATTCCATTGGTAATCTACATTCTCTAGTTTTATAACCATAGTTATTTCATTTTTACATTTAATATTGAAGTTTTGCATAGGATAAAATGAGTTGCAGTTTATCTTCCCTGTATTGTACCTATTGTTCTTATATCTTTGGACATTTATGTAACTGCATTGTCCATAATATTTGGAGTGTACTTCCTTATGATCAAAATTATTGCAAGATTAACAGTATCCAATAAATAGATATTTATTAGGGGGATTATTTCTGGTGATTGTATTCTTTCTATCATTTTTTACTTTAGTAGGTAATGTTGATTTTTGTTTATGTGGAATATTTTTCAATGGTATCATTTTTTCCTTATTATATTCTCTTCTTAAGGAACCCTTTAGAGCATCTGCGTAACTGATTGGTCTTTTGACAGATCCTTGTAATGTAGAAGTTGAGTCTTGGGTGTATCCAAAACCAGTATTGTTGTTTGGTTACCTCTGACTACTGAGAATTTCATCCAATATCTTTGAAATATTCCCAAATTGTGATCCCTTCTTTTCTTTCTCAAGTTCACTTTTTAGTAGTTTAATCTCAGCTTCTAGCTTCTCACGTGCTTATTTTTTATCATTAAGTTGTTTTAAAATGATTTTTTCAATATTATTAGCTTCTAGGATCTATGATTTTAAATCACTGATGATCTGCTCTGATTCTTTGATAGTTCTTAATGCATCTATTTCATTTGATTGATGTGATTCTTAAAATTCTTGAAGTTGTGCCCTAAGTATCTTTTTCTTCTTTTTATAATTTCTTAGTTCCTCCAGAGCACTAATCAGTTATGCTTTTAGGTTCACTTCTCCTTCAAATTCAGAGTTTTCTTCATCATCTACATCATTATTTTGAGTGTTCATTCCCATAAATAGAAGCTATGAATCTTCATATTCACTCATGTCTGAAGAGCCGATGTCTTCTTTAGAGTAGAAGTTTTTTTTTTTCTTACAAAATTTATTCTTGTATTGGTTTTTATGGTTGTGAACTTATTCATCATTTTCCTCCTACTTGGGATAGGGACATTTGTTAGCAAAGTGTCCAATTCTTCCACAATTGAAACATTTGAAAGGTAACTTTCCTTTATATTTTCCAAATCCTTTTTGGAGTTTCTTTATAAAGTTGGCATCTTCTACATATGATATGTCAGATTGTTCTTCATGAGACATATGTTCATGTTTCTTATTTGTTTTAGATACCTTAAAGTTTGTTTCTTCTTTTGATTGTTTATCAATCCTGTTCTCATTTCATATGCTGTCAAAATTCCATGAAGTTTATCAAATGTGAGTGTGTCAAGATCAGGCCTATATTAAATTGTAGAAATATTGGCATCTATCTCATAGGTAATGACCTTAGTATATTTTGCAGAATAGGTTTATCTGTAAGTTATTCTCCTGTTGCTCTGATTGAATTAACCACTTCATCTACCCTATGAAAGTATTCAACAATGTTCTCTTCTTATTTCATTTTCATATTTTCAAACTAAGTTCTATAGGTTTGTAGTTTGGCTTCCCTGACTTTGTTATCTCCTTCATATACAACCTCCAATTTGTCCCATATTTCTTTGGCTAACTTACAATGCATAACCTTCACACATATAGAATTTTTCAACCCTCCTAGAATTGCATTAACTTCTCTTGAGTTGTCATTGCATATTTTATTTCCTGCAACATCTTTTGGTGGAGTAATTGGTGCGGTGTAACCATCTACAACAGATTGCTAGATATTGTTAAGCCTTAATATTGGCTCATTACCCCTTAATTGTGGAATATTACATTAGTAATGTTATTTTATTTATGTCAGCTTTATTCCATTAGTTGTAATTATACCTCCTAGTCTCCTATATATACCAAGGAGACATTTTCATTTGGAATCATCTGGTACTTGAACATTTATGTGGGGTAACAGGAAGTTGCTCCCTTGAAGAGGCTTATAATATGAAATTATCTCTTTTTCAAGGCATTAAGTACTTATTCTAAGGTTTTTCTATTCTATATTGATATTTGGTTCTTAACATATGGTATCAGAGCTCAAGGTCTTGGGATTTCGCTGCTACATCTAAGACACCTTGGAATTTTCACTATAACTGTTTTTCTGCAATGTTTTAGAAGAAACGAATTGGAGGATATTTATTAGAAGGATCAAGGTACGTTGGGTTACATTTCATCTCCTGAGGCCTTATAATTTTAGAGATACAACCTGTGCAATATAGGGTTTTTGAATCATCCTGAACTGAGTCATTTTGGAATTTTTTCTATAAAAAAATTTATGTAACGTTTCATACCCTGAACTCTAGATGATATTCACAGAAATTAGTAAGGTATTTGTGGTAAATTTTTCATCTTCTGGGTCATATTATATTTGTAGATACACCTTGTGGAAGATAGGGTATTTGACTAGTCCTATTGACTAGTCTCAAGAAGGTGTTACAAGTAAAACAATCATAACTTATTCCTAGAGTATCCAAATTGAGTGAGACTAGTTTCATTGGATAATGGACATTTTGTTGTATATCTGGTACGAGTTTCAGAATTTTATATCAATTATTTTATGCGGGGCATGCTATACAAGTGAGATATCCTGGAAAGGCCAAAAATCAGCAAGTTGTGGGGAAGTTACCGTAAATTCCACTTGGCACATCCAATTTTGATCAGACCTGTGGAATTTTAGAGAAGGAATATTAGCGAACTACATAAAATAAAGTTTCATTCCTAGAAGGGCCAAAACTTGGGAGACACAACATATGAAAGATTGTCTAGCAGAAC